>CANXYC011257321.1:0-170377 GCA_948193065.1 Aleurites moluccanus | reverse complement strand
CTTTGGTTCTCTCCAACAGGTTTGGATTGGGTCAAGTTCCTTCTTCATACTTGATTTGTGAACGATCCTTTGTTTTCCATCATATACGCTCGGTTTCAAGCTTCCCATAGCTCATGTTTCCTCGCGTACACGTATCATTATGTGAGTTCTAATCTCAAAATTTAACTATTAAATTTAGAGAACTCAATTATATATATCTTCATTCAATATTTTGTATCTAATCCATGCAAGATATCATATTTTAGAGGTGGCAAATGGATCGGATCGAGCAGGTTCGGGTTGAGTTATTTCAGGTTTTGGTCAATTTGGGTTCGAGTCAGTTCGGATTTTTTTTTGGACGGGTTATGGATAGGTCATCTCGGGTTGCGGGTCGGTTTATATATCGGGTTAATCCAAAAAAAAATATTTCGGATCAAATTCGAGTTGATTTGCAGGTTATGAGTTGCCTCGAGTCGAGTCAAGATATATAAAAATTATTTATTTTCATTTTAAAATTTTTTATATGTAATTTCAAAAAATTAAAAAAAATAAAGATAAAAATAATCAAATATATAATTATAATTATTAAAAATATGTAATTTTTATAATATTATTTGATTACCTATTAATTTATAGACATAAATAAAATTACTAAAATAATAAATTACTAATAATAGTTATTTTGTTAGTAATTTTTATAATTAAATTTATTTTTTATATTAAGAAATAAAAATTTAATATTATCAACTTACCATTTAGTAAATTAATAATTATTATTTAATAATTAATAAATAATAATTATTAGTTTTCATTAGTTAATTAAATAATTAATAATTTTCATTAGTTAATTTGTTATTACTTATTACTTAATACTACTTGTAATTAGTTATTATTTAGCACTCATATTAATAGTTAATATTTAATAACTACTATTTATTAATTATTACTAATTAATTATTTATTACTTATTAATAAGCACTGTGATTTGTTAATAATAACTAATTATTAAGCACTTATAATATAATTTTAAAATTTATAGGCTAAACGTGAAAGTTATATACTTTCTATAAATTATAGAATATATATATAATTTATAAATAATAATTAATGATATAATAAATAAATTTTTAATAAGATAATTAACAATATTTTTTTTAAGACTATATGAAATCCTATTTGAATTATATATATGAAAATCAATATAAAATTTAGTTATAGTCTTGTAGACAATAGAGTAATAAAAATTATAAAAATTAAAATTTATTTATAAATTAAATTAAACTTAATAAATATTTAAATTTAAATACAAAATCCAATTAACTTGAAATTAAATATAAAAATTTAATAAAAATATCTTAAAATATAAATTTGTTTTAATATATAGACTTAACAAAAAAATTTAAGTGATCTAATGATTATTTTAAATTTAAATATTGAAAATCTTGAGTTTTATATTCATATTTAGCATTATATTTTTTTTTAATATTTATATACATACTCAATTTAATAAGATTTATATTCAAATAATATTAAACAATTAACTTGAAATATAAATATAAAATTTAGTAAAAAAAATAAAAAATAAATATATTTTAAAATATCATAAAAAATTTAGTAGTAAATATTTTAAAATATATTTATTTTAAATATATAAATTTAATAAAATTATTTAATGGATTGATGGTTGATTAAGTTTATCAATATTGGAAATCTTGATTTATAATATCATCTTTATCAATATATAATTTTTTTAATACATATTCGAAAGCCAAAAAAATAAGGTGGCGTCCAAATTTATAAATAAATAATAAGTAGTTTTAATAATAAATATCATAAAATATCATTTATTTTTGAAAAATTAAATTATTAATGAAAATAGTTAACTATATAAAATTTAAAAATCTTTAAATAAATTATAATATTAATAAATAATAATAATTGAAGTAAAAATACTAACAAAATATTAAATTGGTGAAATGATTTTAAATTTATTTAGGTGGTTATATAGTTGTTGGATTAATTTGCAGATTTATATATATGTGATTTTTTTTAATATTTTTTTCATACATATACATATATACATATCTCATTTATTATTAAATAATTATTTAATTAATAAATTTTATAATTAAATTTATTTTTTATATTAAAAAAAGAGACTTTAATATTATTAACTTCTAATTTAGTAAATTAACAATTAGTATTTAGTAATTAATAATTACTAATTATTAGTTATAATTAATTAATTTGTTATTACTTATTACTTAATACTTATAATTAGTTATTACTAATTAGTTAGTTATTATTCACAAATAATATTAATATTTAATATTTAATATTTAATATTTATTTTATGATTAATTACTTATTAATAAGTACTTATGTTAGTTATTTAATAATTAATTATTTACTATTTTGATATAATTTCAAAATTTATAAATTACATTTGAAAATAATATATTTGTTATAATTTATATTATATATAAGAAATTATAAATAATAATTAATTATGTAATAATTAAATTTTCAATAAGGTAATTAATAATATTTTAATTTTTTTTAAAGTTGATTTGTATAAAATTTAATTAACTTGAAGTTAAATATAAAAATTTAGTGAAATTAGTTTAAAATCTATTTTAATCTACAACTTTACTAATATGATATGTTATATCCATTAATTTATAGAAATAAATAAAATTATTAAGATAAAAAATTATTAATAATGTATAAAAAATTCAAATTAATAAATTAATACAAAAATTATTAATAATGTATAAAAAATTCAAATTAATATATTAATACTTTATTATATATAACTAGTAATAAATTCGTATTTTTTATAATTTTATTTATTACATATTTTATTAAAATATCTTAATATTTGATCAAAAAATTTTAAATAACTCTAAAATTTAATTTTTATTAGATAATATATATATGAATCTATCAAATTTTTAAGTTTTAAATAGTTTTGATTTTAATAATAAATATCATAATATTAATTTTATTTTTGAAAAATTAAATTATTTTTATTAATTTATTTCAGATTATTGGGTTGAGTTATGAGTTGGGTTACAGGTTGGATCATTGAGTCGGATCGTCGAATTGAATGGGTTAACCTGCGAATTTGAATCATTCGAGTTCGAATTATTTGAGTCGGATCATTTTCAAGTTAGATATTATTTGAACGGATTACAGGTCGAACAGTTCAGATCGAATAATTGGATCGGATCAGCCTCTACATACAAAAATATACTATAAAACTTGTATTCTTTTACAAAATTTGAATTCTTTTATTTTTTTCTTTTGTTGATTATAACATTAAAAAAAAATGTGAAATGAGGATCCGTGGGGGTAGAGATTTCCACAGAAATGAAAATGAAAAAAATAAAATAATAACATATACGAAAATAAATTATTAATGCGGAGATGGGATGAAGAATAGATCCTCATCCCGCTCCATGACCATTTCTAGCAAGGTAGTAACCAAGTTTTCATTTTACTTGCACCATGTATTTGCGACGTGGGTATCTCGTCTCTCTTATAAATTCTTCGTATTCACAATCGGTGACAGTGCTAGAAAATATAATCAGTAGGTCACACACACATATATATAACTTATAAAATTTACTTATATTTTATCCAGGTAACACAATCTTTATATCATTGAGGATTAAAACGACACATTTATATCCAATTTTTCATCGTTTAAAGTTTCGGGTAGATTGTTGACAAGATTCTTTTTGCAAATAATATTTTCTTATTTTGTCTTTATCATTAAAATGATACTCAAATATTTTAATTCATAAATCAGAGTCTGTACATAAATTTTTTACATTAAGAAGACACATGAAATTGATTTGAGTTAGTACCTTCTTGCCTCTATTCTTGATTGTTAGATTATTCATATGGTGATTTTCTTTTAATAAAAAATCTCTCCATCAGTATTACAAAAGTTAAATTTTTATATTAGAATTCATATGTATGAATAATTTACTATTGAAAATTTGTAAATAAATTAAAACTAAAAAAAGAAATTATAGTTACCTTATAATCTTAGTTTTCCTTTTTAAAGAAGAAATTCTTCAGTGGAGTGTTTTCTAAAAGCAAATTAATCTATATAAATCACAACAAAAATATTTGAGAAATATGTTATGAATATATTGGAAATATGGTGGAGGGCAATTTGGGGAAAAGGGGGTGATAGCTAGAGCAGTGGAGACGGTTAAAGTGGAATTAACTGTGGCACTCGTCTCATATATAAGTCCTCATAAGCCTGTACTTCTCAAGCCATTGATTGACGATATTGAAGTGTGGGCAGCTGCGAGCGTTCAAACAATCCATGGACCAAGACCAAGCATGCAGCGACACAATATTCGCACTGCATCGATCCAAGATACCAAATACCCAATTTTTTATTAGAAAGTGAAGGTTTTGTTTCAATATTTGCGGGAAAAAAAGGGTCAATTTGCCCACTTGCACTTAACTTGTTACTTACAATTTGCGAACTCAATTAATATTAGTCTACTCATTTGTATAACACAACAAAACTATATATATCACCCCTTGAACGTTCAAAATGGTTGGCTAATACAACTTTGGAATATACACATATATATATAAATAACAAGACCAAGAAAAATAAAAAGAGCAAGGAAAGCGCCCGCTGGGCTTAGACTTGGAGGTTTCTTTTGTCATTATCGAAACGAACTGGCGTATGGTCGTTTTATAACTTTTACGAGATTGGATGGGCCCCCTTACCATATGGCAGCATTCACCACTGTGAGCCTAAATTTTGATTTATCATAGTCATACGTAAACTCTTTGCGTGCTATTTCATCCCTCATAGTTTTTACATAGATATCCGTTGTTTTTACAAAATATCACTACGACATGCTTTTATTTCGTGTCGTTACGTCTACGTATTAATTTGCTCTACTTCTTTGTCGGTCAAGCTTATACAAGATTTTCTTCTTTATGGATTAAAATTAATATCTTCTCTTCTTGTCATTGAATTAGTATTGAAAAATATAATATAATGCATAAGAACATAATTTCAAGCCTCAACAATTACTCATTTCGTCTCAAAAAGAAAATTATATTTTATTCTATGCATAGGTAAAAAAAATTTAGTTAATTTATGTATATTGCATTAATTTTGTTATTTTTTCCTAAAATATCCCTACATAAAATATTTATGATAGGCATTTTCTAATTTTTTTTATTTTTTGATATTTATAATAATTAAAGTATACATATTTTTAGTCTAAATTTATAATTTTAATATAAAAAAATAAAATATAATTAATATGTGTGATGATATTGATATGAATTAATGAAATATATATTTGGCATTTATCTATTAAACTAATTTCTAAAAAATAAAATAGAATTTTATTTTGGGACGGAAAAAAAAAAAGAAAATATGACTGTTTTTTAGAAGGAATGAGTATTATTTTTTAAGAAAAATTTAATATAAAAAATTTAAATAATTAATTATATTCATATAAATTAATTATACTTGATTTTTGAAAATATATGTTTAAAATTTTATATGTATATCGTGCAGTAAAAAATAAAAAAAAAAAAATTATATTATAATAAGAATTGACAGTTTTATTATTTGATATATAAATTTTCATAATAAATTTTTTCATCACTTTTATTGAAGTATTATTAAATACGCTAATAATACTTTTTGATATTTGATAATACTATTAATTTATTATTAATTGTTAATTTATAATAATATGATATTAAATAATATTATTAATTTTAATATTTATTATATTGCATAATCATTTAAGGAAAATAACCACATTTTGAAATCATCTTTATAAAATTAAATCTCATACCTTTCATTTTCAAAATTCAAATTAATAATTAGATCAAATGGATATTGAATAATTACGTTTATCGAAGCTTGGAAGGAATTATATATTGTTTTTATTTGCATATACAATCTCTTATTTCATTTTATAAGATTTTCTTTTTTTAATTTCAATAATTTAAATTTTACAATAGAGCATTTTATCTAATAACATAAAAAAAAAAAATAATTAAATTATAGAAACTTTAATTAAATTTTGCTATTAAAGTTAGTTTACTTCTTTATGAAGTATAAAAGTAAGACTCATGATCTTAGCAATGAGAGCTACAATGACTGAAATAAAATTTTATTTTTATCTAGAATTAAAGTGTATTATATACAAATGGGAGATATACGCCTCTCTTAATTTTTATAATTTTTTAACATGTAAGATTAAAATAATAAATTATATTAAAAAAAATAATTTAAAATAAATTTAATACTTCTCAACTCAAACTCTCAATTCTCTCATCTCCCTCAACTTTTTTTTTGCTCGTTAATTCATTGTTGCTTTCAATCTAGTGAATTTCTTTCTCTCTTTCTTTTATACATAAGTTATTTTTTTGTTAGAGATTAAAGAGAACATTTTAAAATATAGATAGGTTATATTTTATTTTTCTTTCTTTATTTAATTTTTTTTTACTAAAACGTGATTATTATGTATAACTCTTAAATATCAACTTAGTATTTAAATTATTAATGCGAGGAGTATTTTCTTTTAAAAATTCATGCGGCCGCTATTTTTTATTATTGTTAATATGAATATAATATATAAATTTCACATGAAAATCGTATTATTTTGCCAAGTAGATGTGCAAACTTTATACAACAAGTTAATCCATTATTTTCTCTCTTTTTTAAAAAAATAAAAGAGACTGGCAGAATAACTTTTTCCATATATAGGAAAAAGAAATTTCAATAATTTATGAAGCTTCATTGAGGCTTCGATGGCCGGTGAATGCAATCTTTTAATTTTGATAAAAATACATATCTATATGTTATCCGAAAGGAATTAAATGCATACACTGAAAACCTTTTGTTTATCCACCGAAAATTGAAATAAGAGGTATGTTAATTAAAATAAGGCCCACAACCATTTCCCACACTGTACTTGGCGGCCATTCTCCACGGTCTATTGACTTTGGAAACTTAATGAAGAGCTGCAAAATTGTTAAACGGCTCAAAGAAACAGATAAACATTCATGCATAGATATTGCCGCAAAAACCAATCATAGTTCTTTTTAATAGGAAGAGTTTTGTTTTTTTAGATCTCACTATGTTGGAATTCAGATTAATTTTTTAAAAATAAAAATAATTAATATAAATATTTAATGAATAAATAATAAAATTAAAAAATAATAAATACCATCTTAAAATTTAAAAATGATAAATATTTTGAAAATATAAAAAGTATTTGGTACAATAATTATTAAATATACAATTAATATAAAAATACGATTATTAAATTGTGAATAGTTTTAAACAACTCATAATTATTAATAGTTATAAACAATGGATTGAAGGAAAATTTTACTATAAAAAAAAATTTAATTGGTTAATCAAATAATATAAATTTTTTTAATTAACGATGTGTATGTTGGCAATCAATAATTAGAGATATTTAATGGACTAACGAAACATTCTCATATTTTAAAACAATTATCTTGATTTATTTATTTTTTCTTCTCTCATTTAATTCAAAGAGAAAATAACAATTACATGCTATCCCAAGAAGAGCGCGTTAATTGATAAGTATTATCGAAGGATAAGGGATAGAGAGCTGTATAATTATATATTTGTAATTAAGTCAAATCTAGATAAACCCTACAAATAATACTACATAATTACATATGTGTCATAAAAAAGTCAACCAATATCATATACATGTATACCGTTGACTGTCACTCTGTTCCCCAATTTTTATTTAGCGTAAACCATGCCTCATATTCTGATAACATGAGGCGCAAGACGAGGGAGGGACCTTTAGGTTTTGTTAAGACTAGTAGGATTTACCCACAAAAAAATATATATATAAGAATGGTAGGCATATATATATATATATATATATCTAATACATTCTCTAATTATTAGGCTAATAATTTAATAATTAAATATTTATCTCATATTAATATAAAATTAATATTTTTTATTCTCACAACCTCAATTTTCTATCATATAAAAGTGTTGACTAATGTATTAAAAATCATATATATTCACATTTATATGAATAATTGCCTTAAAAAATATCAAAGTTAGGAATCTCACTATAATGAAATTTGGTTTCTAGCACGTTGAAATTGTTATTAATTTATAGGTTATTTGAATTTATTTAAAATAAATATGAAATATTATTTTAAAATTTAAAAAATATTAAATAATTTTTTAAATATTTAATTAATTAATTTAAAATATTATTTTATAATTTTAAAAAAATAAATATAATATTTTTTTAAATAATATTTTTAAAATAGAATTTTTATTCGAATATTCTAATCATACGTTTCGTAGTAACAGACTTTACCTGTAATAATATATGCAAAAGAAGATTAAAGGTGTTTGAAAATACAGAAAGTACATGACGATATAATAATAAGATTAAAGCCGGGGCCTGGCAGGCTAAGGCCATACAAAGTAACAAGCAAGAATCCGCCTCGAAATAAGATAGGTTTCGCTCGACTTTACCCTTTTATCTATTCACATGATCTCTCACCTGTCAAAAGTTGGCTAAAATCTACTGTTTTGTTGATTTGCGGTGTTCATGGGTTTCTTGGCCTTTATTTTCTTTTTATTATAACAAAACCATTAGAAGAGTTAAATAATGATTATTATTTATTGTTATATACGATCTAATATTTTAAGTTAATATTATTATTATTATTATTTATTTTTGTAATTTATTTTATTATTATTCTACGAAATTACAGTAATTTTATAAATTTTATATTATTTTATTTTAATTACCTGTCAATGAAAATTTATTTTGCTTTAAAAATAATACAATTTATTATTTTTCAAAAAATTAAATAATTATTACAAATTGTATTTTCCAATTAAAATATAGTAGATTTCTCAAGCGAATTAAAATCAACAACAGGTGAGATTTATTATAATAATTTTTTTTTTCACAATCATCCATATAAACAAAAAAAGCCCTTTTTGTTGTTTCTACACATGAGATTATGACCCATTTAATTTAGCTGTTTGTAGTAGTTATTAGCCGATAGTAGATGGCTGATAATTGGTAGCTAATTACTGGTAGCTGATAGCTGATAACTATTACCTAATAGTTGGTTGTTGCATGTATTTTGTAAAATTATTATTGGTTGTTAGTTATTATTATGTTCAATAACCATTAAAGATAAATATTAATATTTATTTTTTATTTAAATATTATTTTTAAAGAATAATTTAATTTTTTTAATTAAAAAGTATAATTTTTTTCGCAAAAATTTCGATTTGAAATTTTTGCAAACGCTTGACTATTTAATAAATAGTTAACAATTAATAGCTATCAATAATAAAATAACAAAACATTATGATGAGACTGTTAGAAATAAAAAAAATAAATAATTATATCAAATTTTTTTTATCAAATATTCATTATGTCATATTTGATGCTTGCTTCCAAGTAGGCCTATATTATTATTATTATTATTATTATTCCCTCTATTATTTAAACTATTATATATATTAAATTTCCTCCCTAATAATTTTTTAGTCAATCGTTAATTTTAAAGCAGTTGATTACACCTCTTCAAATAAATTAATTCTTCACTAGTTTCTGCATGACAACTTTCACTTTGATTATGATATTCATCATTGATTATTATTTTGAATTTGATTGTTTATGATTATTGATTTTGAAAGTAATTTAGCTAATTGTTTTTATTATAAGTTGTTAACTACTCAAGTTGTATTGAAAGACCATGCAAATGAGTGCCATATTATTTAATTTTGGCTGGATTGTTATGTTTTATTATTTATCTATTTATTTAAATGGTCAATTTCTTCACAAGATAAGAGCTGAAAATGAAATACATGTTCAAATAGATGAGTCACCTGTGGTGTGAAATGAAATGAATAGTTTTTGGGGATACAAGCAACAGCATGAGTTGATTTGTTGTCTAATTTAAAGGCTGTATTTGTTTATATATCCTATATTTAATTTATATTCATTATTAAATATTCCCAATTTTATAATAATAAGTACATTTTAAAGGTGATTTTTATTTATATATCATATATTTTAATTTATATTTATTATCAAATATTCCTGATCTTATAATAATAAATTGACTTTAACTTTCACAGATATTAAGAAAATATAATTAAATATATCTATTAATATTAAATGATTTGTATTTGTTGACAAAAATGCATATTAAATAGTAATATATTAAAAATAAATAAATTAATTACTCTCTAAAAATGGACTGTAATTTGAGAAAGTGAAAAAAGGAAATCGAGTCTATTTCTATGGGAAATTAATTATTAATGTAAGATTAAGAAAAAAAAAAAAAATAAACATTGTAGACATATTTAATTAATAGTTATTCACATTGTTTTCACTTCTTAATTAAGCCAATCAATATCTGAATCAGATTCTTTGTTATGATGCTTTTGGCACAACAATGACTGCCAAATGAACAACTATAACCTAAAACATTCCACCCCCATTTTTTTCTTTTTTTTTGTTTTTTTTTTTTTTTCTCATCTAACATACTCAGTGAATTGAATGGCTTTAGCAAATAATGCACGATATTGCTTATTTAATTACTACGCAAAATTCCCAAACAGTTATGTTGGTGATGGTTGGGTTTTAGCTACAAGTATTTGCTCATTTCTGGAACCCTAATTAATTTCATTAGGTATCAAATTACCATTTCTTGAATTTCAATCACATGCTTTTGACTGGTTTGGTTTGGGCAACGTAGGACATAGAAATGGAAATCAAAGCTTGCCTAATTATGACTCATCACTGAATTTTAATGCAGTGGTTATAATAACTGAATTTAGAAAAATATAATATGGGTTTGTTGACAATCAACATTGACGAAACTAGCAACAATTGCCCATGTAGGAGACATTAACCTCGGGTCATTAATTAAGTGGACCACAATATATTCCTTCTGGATTTGTCTTCTTCACTTGACCTTTGAATTGATGTTTATTGAAGCATGTAGCTATGAACTAAACTAGATGAAAAATCGTCCAAGATGGGATTTTTATCTTATCTTTACTTACTTCAGGTTGTTTTTTACACTGGCAGATAACAAGTTGTAAAGATTCTACATTAAATTAATTACCAACTTGCAACAACTATGAGCTAGATGCTAAAGAATCAATTCTCATTAACAATGTATATACTAATCTGCCATTACCCTTAAACTTAAACATGAGGATAATCCACTGTAATTTAACCAAGTATAAGACAAATTCATATGAGAAGTGGGAACTAGTCAGAAATGTAATTAGACACTATTAATTAAAAAAAGAGTTTGGCTACCTGTTCACACAAGATTAAATCTATTTAATTATTATTATTATACATCAGAAATACCCAAAAGTATGTGCTAAATGAAAATTGAAAAACAAACACTTAAATTATCAAACTAAAATTATATCAAATATTATATAATTTAATTCAATCCGAATATGAAAGAGATTGAATCTATAATTAACCTCAAGTTTAGTCTTGCTATTATATCAAAGCCTTGTTAATACTTTACTTATCATAAATAAATAGGATTCTAAATTACCTAATTAATAGGATAAAGCTACCAAATCACAATCTTTTAAGCTGAAAAAAGATTTTGGTTTCACATGTTTAATTTGGGCACTTGTGGCTCTATTGGAGCAAGGTTTAGACTAATGGAAGGTCATGTTTGTCCAATTTTTAATAGACTAGCAAGTTGCATAATTTCTGCTTCATTTCTCTCTTCTTTTTCCTGAGAGAGAATTAAAATTGACACAATTTAATTTTGTGTACATCAAAGTAGCAGAGAAAGCAGAGTGCCGGACTTTTTGCCCTAGTTTATAGATGTGGTCCTTAAAAGGGTCATTGTCTATAAGACTGTTCAAAACCTGGAAAATTACCAAACATAAATTAAGATTGCAGGATCCAATGTTATTAAAAATTATCAATGAGTAAATAAACAAACAAATAAATAAATCCAATATATAAGCCAAATTTCCTTACATAAGACTCAATCATTGTTTTAAAATAGATTAAATTTTCCAAATGTTTGAGTAATTTATGGGTTATTATCAAATAATCTAACAACTTAGAATTGGATTAAAGTAAAGACAAAAGGAGATGATGAATTTTTCCCTAAGTTTGAACATGACAGTATGCATAAGAACAAAAATTGAAAGCCAAAATCTTGGAATGAAGCAGAGATCAGATAAAGCTTTTTGTGAATAAAAAAGAAGTTAATTATTTGCTAATTATAAAACAAATAGTAATTAAAATGAGGATTAAAGATAAATATTGTATCCGCTGAAATGATTTATAGCATCAGAAAGCTAATTATAAAAAACATTAACTTTTCAATTTGTCAGTTCTTTTAAAAGTGTGATGTAATGTCCATTCTGAAGCTGACACAAATATGTGTTGACTCTAAGGGAGCCTAGAGAAATTGGGTTTCAATTCTTAGGGCCATTAAAAATGATTCATCTTTTTGACAATTCACCAAAAGGACTCTGCTCTCAATCAAGTTTCTGACTACGGCAACTATCTTTTTCATTTTTATTATGCAAATTGGGAAAATAAAAAATAAAAAATATGCTACAGTTTTTATTGGAACCAACCATTGACTTGCACTAACTAATGGAAGTCTTTTGTAAATGGCTACACAAAAGACTATATATACCATCTTTAAAATTGACAATTTATTCTTAAGGGTAATCTCTTAATTAAAATCGGATTCTGTAAAATCAATTTGATTCACACTCCATATTTTGTGAAATATTCACCAAACGAAGTTTTGTCTAAAGAAATGTATTGAGAAAGTGCATATGTACATAACCTTTAAACGAAAGCGTTTTTTCAGAAATCTACTCCAAATATATATTTATTGTGCTGGGGCGAAATTATAAATAGTGATTTGAGGGGAAAATATAATATTAAAAAAAAAAATTACAAGTTTAGGAGAGAATATATGTAAATATTTAATTTTAAAATATTATAATATAAAAATATAAGTAAAAAAATAAAATTTTAAAAAATTTGGGGGCAATATATACATTTCTGCAATTTTTTTTTTATAAGAAAAAAATATTAAATACTTTAAATAAAGACAATATTAATAGGCTAACTAATAATATATTATTGCTAAATTGGTAAAAGAACAAATATGTATATATATTATGCAAATCAAAAACTTTTAAAATTTTTCTTATAAATAAATGTATTTATACTAACTTAAATGCATAAATATATATTTTATTCCTATCAAATAATTTAAATATTATTATGTAATTATTATGATAATAGGTTAATAATAAAAGTTTTTAAAATTTCAAATGTAGAAAGAATTAGTTAATTATCAAGTATTTTTATCCATATTAATAAAGTATTATAAATGCAATATATTTAAAAAATAAAAAAAAATATATCATTTACAACACCAATAAAAAGAAAAAATAAAATGAATTTGAAAATTTTTTTCTTATAAAAACAAAAGAAATTATTATAGAGTATATATAATACAGAGCATCATAATTCTTTAAATTTTTTAAATAATTTTCTAATTAATTTAATCAATAAAAAAAAATATACATATACAAATAAAATTTTTGAGGGACATATACAAATAATATTAAGTTATATATATATATATACATATATATATATATATTAAGCTAAAGGTGGACTGAGGGCCATGGCCTCCTCCGGTTAACCTGTAGCTTCACCTCTGCAACAGAGTTCTAATATTTGAATTAGAGAGTTGAATTAGAGAGTTGATTTAAGTAACTAATTATTTAAAACAATTGAATATTTAAAATTTAATATCATATTTAATTTTTATGATCCAAATACTTAAAATTTAAATTCAAATCTATAAAAATTCTAATTTTAACATTAAGATTAAATTCCAATTAGAAGAAAATTCTCATTTGATTTAAAAAAAAAAAAGGAAAAGAAAAGAAAAGAAAAGAAAGAAGAATTAAGTGTAAAACCAATCCACTGGTTCCCTAATGAGAGTCCAAGTCACTCCATAATCTTCATATTGGTAGTAGCACTAAGTAATGATAATGTAAATATAAAAGGGTAGGGTCTTGGAAGCTTACATTCAAAATTCGAGAGAAAAAATGAAGCCAGCTTCTTGTTGTTTTGTAGGACCAGCAGTGAGTTTCAATGGCATGCGGATGATTTCTTAACCATGCAATTTGGAGAAGAAATTGGGAAATTTGCAAACCCAACTACTCCAAATCTCTTTCTTTTTCTTGTTTTTGGGTTACAATCTCTTGGCTATTAGATTGTAATGTGATGTGTAATCTGAAAAGGATGAAAAGCGTGGTTAGTGGCCCTATTGCATCTAAGAAACACTGAAATACTGAAACTTTAAGATTAATTTATAGTAACACTCTCTTTAAATTTTATTTATTTTATATTTAGTGAATCTAGAAAATTTGTTTTGTATGAGGACAAATATTAATTTATTTCTATTTATAAAATTAAAATTCATTATTTTAATGTATTTAAAGAAAATTTTCTTGCTAATTTTAGCAATAAAGCAGGATTATTAGAGCGTGAGAGCGAAATCGATCCAACTAATCAAATCAAATTAAACAGATCAAATTAAATTAAAATTAATAGTTTTATAATTTATTTTGTTTGGTTTGATTTAAAAAATGGAGTAAATTGAAAATTCAGTTTAATTTACAGTTTGAGTATTTTTTTTTTGTTTCAAACCAAACCAAATTGAAGTTTGACACGTATATATATTATTTTTTTATTATTATTATAATTAAACATATTTTATTTTATTTTATATACAATCATATATTTTTTAATCTAATATTAATTTAAATTTTTAAAAAATAACCTGCCATGAAAATTAACTAAATATAAATTAAAAAAATTTAATTTTAAAAAAATTGAGTGTGTTAATTAATGAAATAGAAAGTTTTAAATTATATAATATTGAACTATTTTTAAATTTTTTTTTATCAGTATTTTTCTTTAAATTTATAATAAAATAATAATGATTTATATAAAAAAAAATTTAATTTAAAATCGATAAATCAAAAATATTTAAATTAAATCAAATAAAAATCAAACTTATAATTTAATTTAATTTAAAAATTTTTCATTTAATTTGATAACAATATTTTAAATCAATCAAACCGAGGCCTAACCGGAGCTATATCACAATTACCAAACAAATAGAAACTCAAATGGGCTTCGTCTTGTGTGGTTAAGTAGTAGGGTTAGGTCCATGAGAAGTTGGCGCTTGAAAAGGCTTCTGATTTTTAGAATTTAGCGAAAAATTGAATAACGGATAAACAATGCTGTTTTAGCTAAGACAACCAATATGATGATTTATTAGACTATTTGCCCATTTGGTGAACACAACCCACAGTCCTAAGCTAAGATACAAGTATACAACTCAGAGATGGACGGAAGTCTGTAATTTATTTAATTTTTCAAAATAAAATTTATAATTAGTATTTTTTTTAATTTATTCTTTGATTTAATAAACTGAATTATGAACAGTTTGTATTGATTGGTTTGAAAAATTATTATTAAATCAGAAAAATTTTCAAAACAAATCAAATTATAATTATAAACAAATCGTAGATTTTGATTCGATTTGATTCAGTTTAAATACTTTCGATTTATCTATTTCAAACCAAATATTTTTTTTATAAATCGTCATTATTTTATTATAAATTTAAGAAAAAATACTGATAAAATATCAGTAATAAAAAAATTTCAAAAATAATTCAATATTATATAACTTAAAACTTGTATATTTCATTAATTAGCACACCCAAAATTTATATTTTTTTTTCAAAAGTTACTCTTTCTTATTTATCTTTTGGTATTTTTTTAAATTTTAAATTAATATTAGGTTAAAAAAATATGGTTGTATATAAAATCAAAATAAATAATATTTAATTATAATGATGGTAAAAAATAATATATATATATATAATTTCAGTTTGATTCAGTTTAAAATTAAAAAAAATATTCAAACTACAAACTAAGCCGAACTTTTAATTTACTTTTTTTTTTTTTTTAAATCAAATCAAATTAAATAAAATATAAAATTATCGATTTCGATTTAATCTAATCGATTTAATTCAATTTAATCGATTAGATCGATTTAAATTCTACCCAAAGGCATACGCTGGCAATGTGTTATCCATAAAGCTAGATTAACATTTTCCTCAGCTTCCTTGGCCAATATAGTGCTAAATTGTTAACTACTCTTTTGACATGCCTTAGACATATATCAGTGGAGAGTAAACCACGCACACCATCCATAAAAAATTCCAGCAGAGACCGTTCCTCTCCTGGCTTTTGCAGCCATGGATCAATCCCATATTAAGATTAAATTTGGTGAAATATAAAAATTTCATATTAAAAAAGTATCAAATTATAAATAATATATACGAGTTTAAAGTTTAATTACTTATTTAGTTAATTATAGCTTTTAATTATATTTAAGTTTTATACCACCTTAAAATCCAATTATATTTTTTATAATTCTAACCTCTTCCTATTTACCCTTTAAACTACTATCGAAAATTTAACAGAATTACCATCAACAATGTACCAACATAAACCTCTACTAAGCAAAGGAATAGCGACAGTTAACCACGCACGCCAGCAATAACTAGGCGTCTGAGGAACTTGAGCCTGCAAAATACTAGAATGAGGATAGTATTTAGGCACAACATCCCTTACAACCACACCATTCACCAAAACAGAGCAAGTATCCGAAGAAACACCTCGAAGGATGAGATTAATCCATGCAGAAACAAAACTCAAAGTGTGAAGAACTTTTTCAATTAAAGACCATTCTAAACTATTGTAGCCTTTAGACGTATCTAATTAGTATATTTCTCTATAAGTCAAAAATTAAATAATTATTCACCTAATTGAAATATTCTTATAAATGAAATTTTAGTTGAAAGATATTAAAAAAGTGTTTGAATCTATTTAAAAATAGATATAAAATATTAAATGGTTTTTTAGTGTTAAAATAATTAATTCAAAATGTCACTTTAAAATTAAAAAAAAAAAAAAAGCTAAAAAGGATAATTTTTTTTAAATAATATTTTCAAAACAGAGTTTCTATCATAATATTAAATTTGAGTTGGAGTACATGAAAAAAAAAATATATAAAAACACTTAGATTCATGAATAAGGCACAAGTCCCAAAAACCCAAAGACTAGACTATATATTGGGCTTTAGACAAATAATTTATACCTCAATTGAGCCCAATTATAGCCATTCAACTAAATGATCTACGCCCAACTACAATTTGCTATGCAGGCTTCAGTTGCCATATTGTATAAATTTGTACAAACAAGTTCTCTGTCAGCCGAGGAAATAATCAATGAAATGGGGACAGACAATACTGTTTATTTGAATTGTCCCAACTCTTAACAATGCTATTTTCCATATCCACATGAAAATTCATCCATTTGTTGATAATTTTTTGAGCGTGTGAAATTTAATGTTTGGGTCATAATATTAACAAACTGTCAAGAATCAAAGCCAAGTTTCAGTGGTCCATTCTGCCCTTATTACCTTCCAAGTTTGTTAGCCAAAACTATCAGAAAGTCTGTAATGCAGTTTGCACACCCTACAATAATTAGGTCCATACTATTAGAGCAGGCGACCAAGAACCAACCTAGTCCCTATCTTAGTTAATATTGCCAAATTAAATTTATCTTTCTATTCGATAAAACAAGATAACTTGATCACAGACTTGTATGTCTAATTAAGTAGGTAAGATGTGATGATTTTTATATTAAGATGCTTAATTATATATTGATAATTATAGCACAAGACAAAACTATCAAAACATGTCTTATTATCAATATAAAAAATGGCATGGCAAAGAGACAGGGATGGAGAAAACAGACAAGCAAATACAGCAAGAAACTTCATCTATCACTATCTTTATTGTCCATAATGGCAAGACGGACAAAAGCTTGATTGCCACTATTCACATGCATCTCTGGTTTTTCATTCATGGGTTTCCCATGTGCTAGCTCCTTCACAAATACATACAAAATACCTTTTTGTATTATGCTAAGTGTAATTAATTAAATAACTGTAATTAAATTCTCTTTTTATGTCTTATATTCCATTAAAAATTGCTACTACAACTGTAATCAACAGTACATAATATGTTCAATAGAATCTATAGCACCTTTTCGCTAGAAAAATTAAATATAGTTACAAATTAAGCAAAGAGATACAAAGTGCAAAATTTTGAAACTTATGTTACTTTAAAACCACTTAAGTAAATATACATTGAAAAAGAAGCTAAAAAAAGGGTAAATATTACATTCAAGAATGCCATATTCCACTCAACATACTACGGAATCTGTTTGTAGATAGTTTCCTGACAAGTCTTTTAGCATCTGAAACTTCAGCTTCAGCTAGTTTTTCTATGTTCTTCAAATAACCAGAGTTGACAATCTTTCTTCTTCCACTATTGCTACTTGTCAATGAAATTAATATAGATATCAAGAATTTTTTATTACCTGCTGAATTTGCCTCTTCCTGATCAAGCAATTGAAGAAGAAAGGCAATGTTACGATCCTCTTGAATGAATCTTTTTCGATTTTTGGGCACTGAAACCATGTTAGTTAGTGCCTCTGATGCCATTTCTCTAACTTCAAATGATTTTGCATCAAGAAATCTAACAAATTCAGACATAAAACCAGCATCTCCCATTGCTTTCTTTGCTTCTTCTGATGTTCCAGATAGCCTAGTTGCTACTTTTAGTGCCAATTCTTGAACTGAAACATCTCCATTTCGAAGAAAGAAAAGCAACTGATCTGTAAAACCGTAGTTGATCAATATATTTATACAGTTCGTTGAAGAGAAAAATAAATTTTCAATTGCCTTCAATGCTATCTCTCGAGATTTGCAAGTAAATGTAATTTTTGGATCAAGAATGTGTACTAGTGCACGAATTCCACCATCTCTAACTACCAATTGCCTAACTGATTCATCTCCAGAAGCAATATTTTGAAGGAATTCAATTGAACTAATCTGCACAACTTCATCTCTTGATCTTGCAAGCTTGATAAATCTAGAAACAGCACCTTCTTCAATCATAAATCTTTTTATTTCTTCAACACCAACAAGATTTCTCAATACCCCACAAGCTGGACCGATGAGCTCTGCTCTAGAATCACCAAAAGAACATAGTTTTAATAGAGCTGTGACACCACCATGAGCAGAAACAGACCAAGCATTATCAGAATTCTCAGTCAATTTCTGTAAACTTCTAGCAGCAGCCTCTTTTCCCGATTCACTACCACTTTCCAGGACTCGAACCAAAGGCCCAATAACCCCAGATCCAATCAATACAGACTTGCAAGAATTAAACCCAGAAATTACTGAAACCACTTTGGCACCCTGTTCTTGAATTCCAATTTCAGAGGAATCAAGAAGATTAACCAATATATGCAAAATATCACCAACATCAAGAATCACCTGGACATACCTCTCATCTTCTACAATAACGTCATGTAAATTGACCAAAGTTTGCCACTTCATTTCAGTATCTCCAATCTTCATTCTTGTCAACAGATCCCTCACATAAAACCTCATATCATCTTTACAAGCGTTAACTGCAGGCTTAGAAACAACAATCGCAAACCCCCGAGTCAAAACCCCTGCAGTACAAACCCCAGATAGATTCTTGACAAGCCGATCAAATTTTGCGGCCATTACATCCAAATCACTCTGCATCAAAAGCTTTCCACTGTATGAAAGATCCACACATCTTCGAGCAAGATCGTAGCAGTTGTTGGTAGCGACTATTATAGCAGACATGTGGCCTGAAAGTATTGGGTTTTGATTGGAATCGCAGTTCTCGATAGCAATTAGCCCTGAATGTAGCTCTTCTAATTTGTTTCTTAACAATTGCCATTTCACAGCAAAAACTCTAATACCATAAGAAAAGGAGATTAAAGAACCTACAACCTCAATAGCTTGCCTGACACTCGAAGTTGATGAAGATTCTAAGGAGCTCCGTTCTTGTCTTGGATTTTCCTGTCTCATTTTATTTTTGGGGAGTAATTTAATTAATGATTTTAAAACAAACCCATAAGATACTTACAAAATGCAGAATCTAGGAGATGATTTTTCCATTCAGAGAGAGAGAGAAAGAGAGGCATAGGAAGTATAGCTGCGCTGCTCATCTGTCGGTTATCTGCTCTTATCTTCTAGCTAGCAGGCCAGCAACAACTGAATTGGATGTAATTCTGCAATTACACAATTGCCTTTATGGTATCAAGGAATTTTCTTTTCCAATAAATATTATATACAAATCAAGTATCATTAATCATTTTTACAAATATCAAATATACAACTGCTAAATATTTCGCATTATCTGTATAATAAATAAATTATTTCGTTTCGTAATAAATGGTCTAATTTTTTTAATAATATATTTTATTTTTTAATTTAAATTATATTTTATTTTAATTTTAAAATAATATTTTTATTAAAAAAATATAATAATTAATTACGAGATATAAAATATAAGAGAATTAAGAGAGTGGAACGAGACTGAAATAATTAATAAATTAAAATAATAAATAAATTAAAAAGATTAAAATAAATATTTTTTTAATTATCATATATTTCATAATTATAATATTTATTATGTGATAAATGGAGCAAAATTTTTTTTTATTTTCAAAGATAGGTTTCGAACCTAAATATCAAAATTTTAATCTTAATTATTTCAACGAATAAATTAGATAATAATATATAAAATAAAAAAATTAATTAAAATATCTATGATTCATCAATGCAAATTATATTAGTTAGATAAAAGCGATACATGCATTAGAGAGACTGTATTTCTTAATTAATTAGTATTTTAATTTTTCAGGAAGTTATTAGTTAACTGTTACTTTGCATTGTTACTCTTAAGTTGTGAGGTTACCAAACTTGTTTACTCTAATCAACAATAAAATTTAAGTATACTAATTAAGTAATCCAGTGGTTCAGATTTTAAGAATATTGCCGTTGAGAGACTCATTCATATGGAAATCTCATAAATCGTAACACGGACACTTCGGTTGTAGCATAGACCCAAAAAAGAAAATAGTTAGCTACTCTTTATTTAACCATCGTTTGGCAACAATGAGGTAATCATATCTTATTTATTAAGTTTAAAATTAAATAATTAAAAATTACTTCCTAAAAAAAATCATATTTCATTTTATATATAAATTAAAAAATTTAATTATTTTTAATTTATTATAATAATTTTATTACTTTCTTCTTAAAATACACTTACTTAAAATATTTATTTTATACACTTTTCAATACTTTTTTATTTTTTAATATTTACAATAATTAAATTATTTAACTTAATTGGTTATTATAATATTTTTATATTGAAATGTTAAAAAATTAATCTATTAAATTTATAATTTTAATATAAAAAAATAAAAAATATAATTATATATATGATGATCTTGATGTGAACTTAAGATTAAATAATTATAAATTATGTTATTTTAAAATTTTTAGTCTAATTGGACTCATCAGTTTTATATAGTTGGGAATAAAATCTAATTTTTGGAATAAATTTTCATTTTTTTTTACTTTGATATTTAAATAATTTAATTTTTTTACATTTAAATAATTTTAATTTTTATTAATATGATATATATTTTTAAATATGATTATTTATTTTAATTATTTAAAAAATAAATAAGGTTTTAAAATTCTATTCACTTAAATCTGGATTCCAATGTGTCCCAGGACACAAAAATTAAAATTTTAAGATATTGTTGCGGACAAGGTATAAGAAAGTTTATATTGGAGAATTCTGTATTTTTTTTTATACCGTAATTGGCTAAATACAGTATAAATTTTAAACTAAAATTTTAGAAAACCATTATTTAGATTTATTTCATACGTAATATTTATTATATACAGTATGTTGTTAGATTATTTTTCCTGTTTATCATTAATTTTTCAAGTAACAAGATTGAACATAAGAATCTAATTAAATAGTTTAAAATTTTGATCTTAGAATCAGGTTTCAGGGTTAGCAGGTGTTTATAAATTGTCATAATTAGGAAAACTACTAATTGGCTCTCACTAGCTATGAAAAAGGGAGAAGAAACAGAAGAGAGATAAAAAGCTGACTGTGAGTGAGATTAAGAGAAACCAAAAGAGGTGGGGAGTGAGATTAAGAGAAACCAAAAGAGGTGGGGAGATGGACCACCCCCTAATAAGAGAAGTATAGTATAGAGATTAGGTGAAAAGAAGAAAATGAGTAGCTTTCAATTTTTCTGAGGATAGAGATGACACAAAGCACCCCACCATGTGAAGGGCAATGTTGGATTGAGCTACCAGTCACCTTTTCAATACCAAGTGGAGAGATGAAACCTTCACACTTCGCATCACACCCTATTAGCAGATGGTTTTCTTTTCTGTGTCTGACCCAGCCTAACTTGTAATTAATGTTAAAGTATACAAATTGGCCCCAACGGCCAATTCTTTGTTTAGTATATATAAGCACTGTTTAATTGATTGATTAAATATTTTTAATTATTAATTGTTAATATGCGTGTTATTAATTAAAAAAATTTATATTATTTGATTGGCCAATTAAAAACTCTAATTATGATAAAATTTATTTTGAATCGACAAATTCTATAAATTATTTATAGCTATTTGCGATTTGGCAATCACACTTTTATATCAATCGCACATTTAACAATCACTCTACCAAATATTTCATAATTTTTTTTTCTTTTTCTTTTTTATCTTCTTTTAATCCCATTTAATGCACAACTCTAGTCTCATATAATATATCCTATAAATGATGTACTTAAAAAATAATTTTTGACTCTCAATATATTTATTCAATATATGTATAAAAATATCTTAATAATCTATAATAATTTCTACTATTCATTCAATAGTTTATTGTTGAATTCTAATATTTCATCACCCTTTAAATATTTTCAGTGAATAAAATAATAATAGCAATTTCTTATAAATTTTGCTTTATTGCGTTTTTTATTATTATGTTAACCAAAAATAAAAAAATACAAAACTGGTTATAGCAATTAATGTCCTATTTGATTTAATTATTTATAATCGCTATTAATTATTGCTCATAGTTAATAGCTGAATATTAATAATTATTAATTGATAGATAATTATTATTAAATATTTAATAAATAATAATGATTTAATTATCTATTAATTATTTAATAGATAATTATTATCATTAAAAAAATAATTAAATGAATTTTATGTGGTATCGAAAATTAAAAAATAAATAACTACATAAAAAAAAACTGGTCAAATACTCACTAAAACATACAAATTTAACATAGGCAGAAATTGAATCTGAATACTTTTGAGAAACGGGGTTCTCGCCACTAAATTAAAACTCCATTAAGACTATATATCTTTCATCTAATTAATTTAGATGAAATAAATTTTTTAAAGGTGATACAATTATTATAAAAATGGATGAAACTCCATTTTTCACGTTTCTATAAATATTTGAATTCTGAGATCAAATAAATGATGCATTTTTTTATTATTTATTAGCCTTAAATTAACTAAACTCTATTTCTGTAGATGTTTATGAAATACTCCCTCTATTTTTTTATCTGTCATTTTATAAATTCATTTATTTATATTTTTAATTATTATTTTAAATTTTTAAAATAATATTTATTTATTTTTTTTACTTTACCTTTATAACATTTAATTAGAATATAATAATTTAATTTAAAATAAAATTAAGAATATAAAGTTAAATAAATTATTTTGAATTTAATTATTAAATATCTTATGTGTGTAAAATTTTAAATGATAAAAAAAAATGGAGAGAATATTATATTTTAACAATATAATCATTTTATTAGATGAAACAAATAGTGAGAATGTATTTAATTAATACTCTCTTTAATTAAATTTACTTCCTTCATTTTTTTTTTACCTGTGGCTTTAGAAATTTATTAATTTTTATTTTTAATTGTTGTTTTAAATTTTTAAAATAATATTTATTTAATTTTTTCTATTTTATCATTACAGTATTTAATTAGAATATAATAATTTAATTTAAGATAAGATTAAAGATATAAAATTAAATAAATTATTTTAAATCTAATTAATAAATATTTTAATATGTGTATAAAATTTTAAATGAAAGATAAAAAAATTGAAAGGAGAAAGTATTTGTTTATATTTTTAGAAATTTACCAACTCAATAATTTTGTTAATTAATAACTTGGCGGTTTGGTATTTGCTTTTAATTGACTTTCACAAGGTCCCTGTTTTGAGTGAGGTGGTGAATAGTGAGAGAAGATGAACAAATTAAAAAGGCCAAAAGATGCTTCTTGTCAAAACAATTAATATTGCAAAAGAAACTATAAAGTATGTTGACCATTTATAAATTAACTTGAGGAATAACTTTTAAAGGAATTTCTGGTAGTTGTTCATAAAATATAAAAAAAATACTGTAACTTAGAAAAATAAAATCACAGAAAATGACAAATGAGATATAAGAAATAAATAAATGAAAGACCCATGACATTATTAGTTGTCGAATTTTGTACTAATTTGTCTCATTGCATGACAAATTAAATCCATTATTCTGCTTGTCACGGACCCTTATTTTATGATATCTTTTTTCACAAATGAGTTGGATTTATTTGTTTTGAATGGCTATTAGTTTCAACTGTTGCCAATGTTTTTTTAGTTTTGTTATCAACTCAACTCAATTTAATTTAATATTAATTTTAAATAATAATACTTCTAAATTATTATATTATATTCATTTCTTTCAAATTAATTTAAGTCTACGTCTTACTTTTTTCCTCTTTTCTATTGTTATATGTTCAACCTCCTAATTGAAGTTTTTCGACGTCACTAACTATTTTAATCTTTACTTTTAAGATGTGATTCTCACTTTAAGTTAGTTATTTTAATATTTCTTTTAATGTGAAAAAAAAAATAATGGAAAAAATTAAAAATGTGGGTAAGTTTTAATTGTAATATTTTCTGGGTTGTCTTCAGCAATGAAGTTTCTGTTAGTAGGCCAGTGTCTACTAGCTGAGTGACTCCATCAGAAAAATATTTGTTGCCTTTTCTCTTTATAGCATAATTTGATCTGCACATGGCCTCTCAGGCATGACCCCAATATATATATCACCAAATTTAACTTTGCATATTTACCACTTACTTTTCTAGGGTTTTTTTTTTCTAAATTTGACTCCGACAAAAAATTATATTTTTCAGTTTTGGAGATGATTTAATATCATTGAACTAAATACGGGGTCTTTTATATTGCTTTTTATTTTACATACTTAGCTAGAGAACTTAATTACCATGAAGTTGATGAAATCTTAGCCTAATTAATTATGAATGGTTTTTAATTCAATTGTTTGTAATACAAATAAATTGCAAATTTGAATTCTAATTAGGACTTTATTTAAAAAAAAAAAAAGTGGGTGAAGTTGAGAGTACCTTTAAATCTCATACATTTAATTTGAAGTAGTTTGATTTGGGCTTTTTGTGTGATCTAATTGCTCATTTCTTGTATTATAGTTGGAAGGTAGTATTATCATTAATTGTTGAAGATATAGGGCTTTTTGCAGCTAGTAGCTACATCGCATAAAAGTTCAGCAGCAAGCAATGGTTCACTAAATAGAGTGTTAGGTACACATCTCCATTTGTATGCAAAAGCAAGAAACTGATGGTTTTGGATATAACTTTGAGTACAGGAGAAGGGAAATTCAAGAAGAAAAAAAATTAAAGTATGGCTACAGACAATATACCTTGGCTTTGAAGAGAAAGGCGCATACAGCAAAATTTTCATGACCATCTACTCAATTGAGGAAAAAAAAATGACCCAATAGCGACTGCATTAAAGCTTTTCATAAAGTTTGATAAGAAAAGAGATTGCTTGATGTGGATATAAAGATTTTGTGACCCAATATATATATATATATATATATATATATATATATTGTTTTCGCAATCATTCCAACTATTAATTGATCCAACATTATATTTCTCAATCTTTAATTTTTCAACAATTAAATACGATTACTTAGAGATTATTTCCGCATTTTACTCTCACTTAATTGAAGATTTTATGCATAAACCATTACTTAAGCTTCTTGCTTACCTATAAATTTTATATATATAAGAATGTAGATTAAACTAAATTCTATCTACAATTATAAAATCAGATTTGAGAATCTGCTAATTTTTGACCATTATGGCGATGTACTTAATTAAGGAAGCTACTTGCATTGATAATGACTCAATTCACAAAAAATGATTTAGTCCAAATCTCATCTTTGGATCCATTCAATTTGACCAAAAGATTGTGAAACCATTTCCATGGTGTGGAGCCATATCTGTAAAGTTTAGTGGTTTTTGTATTGTACAAGCAATCTAATGATATAGTAGCTGCCAAATGAATCACCAACTGCTTTAAATCAATGCTTTTAAGAAAAACAGTTAAATACTACATTCTCATGTATTTAATCCCAAAATCATATTGATTAAGCCCTTTTAGCGACTGAAAGTTTTTTATTATCACATTGGCTGAAACTAATTGAAATATTGTTTTACAAGTTTATATTATTGAATTATTAATTTAATGGTTTAATATTTGTCTTATAATATAAGAAGTTAAGAATTTAAATTTAAATAGTTTAATTGGCATTTAAGAGCAAAAATAATGATGGTGAACATTATAGCTCAATCTGGCTTTCATTATCTTCTTGCATTAATGATGAGGATAAAATTGAGGGGAGTAGCTTGGATTTTACAACTTACATTGCAAGAAAATGATGTGTCCTCACAACATCAAGCATAGGCATGTAGTCCTGTACCCTTTGCCTATATCCTATACGGTTATCTATTGTTATTAGTTTCTTACTTGAATGAGACAGCTTACCAAAACATAGCTTGTAAATGCAAATAGTTTGGGCTTGCAAAGAGAGTAATTAGCTGCAGTAATGAAAGGTTTAATAGGATGATGATTTTAACTAATTAAGAACCTAACACAGCATAATCAAAATCTTTAGGGAAAATCATGCAAAGATGATAGACCTCTTGCAAGAACCAATCAATTAGAATATTATTATGACATGTTGGTAATTACCGGAGTAAGTTTTGGTCAGTAAATAAATAATTAACAGTCCTTTGTAAATTTTCAATGCGCATAGGGTAAATCCGTAAACCAAAAACATATTTATGGGAACCTCGTAATCCTCGACGGAGCACCTTCCAAAAACCTGAGAAATGGGAAAGAAACAGCCAAACTATCAACGAAAATTTCTAGACTTTGTTAACCCAGTGGGACCACTACTGGTGGGTGCATCACACAGAAGAGGAAAAATGGTGATGAGGATCCCCCGAGTGAGACAAAAATATCAAAGAAGATTAAATTACTATTCAATCCTTAAAATTTAACTTAATTAATAAAATAATTTCTTTAGAAATTAATTTTTAAATTTTTAATTCATTAAAATATTTAATCATTCTATCCAAAAATAATTTCTTTTCATAAAATCACGTACTCTATTTTAATAGTAGAACAACAATTTCCTTATTCAAATTCCCTCTTCTATCAAGAATCTTCGCACTTGGAATTAATGGATATATATAGAAATGCTGTTTTATTATTGAAAATGATTAGTTAAGAAGAATTTTAATACCCAATAATTTTTTTTCTGATTTATAATTTAGAAAATAATTATCTTTTTATGATATAGTTGAAATAGTAAAAAAAAAAAATAATTATTAGTGGTTAATTATTAACTTAAAAAGTTTTAGTATTTTATTTAATTAAATATTTTAATGAGTTAATAAATATATTTAATTTTAAGATGAAATAAAAATATAAAAATGCTTTGTTATTTATAAAAGAAATTTAATAATAATTATAATAACAATAATAATTTATAAAATAAATATATATAAAATTTAAATTTTGATTATAATATATATAGATATTCCATCGTTGAACGGCTAACTATCAATTTTATAATATTATTTTTTGAATAATTTTAGCAAGATTTGTTACAATTTATATGATATAATCAATATTTATTTTTTTATTTAAATTTTAATTGGTCAATCAATAAACAACAATTTATATTGTGTAATTTTGTAATAAATATTTTTAGTGTGTTTATATGAAAATTGAATTTTCTAATTATAATAAAAAATTCTAATAAATTTATTAAAAAATCGTATTTTATTTAATTATCTATATATTTTTTCTTATTGAAAAACTTTTAATTTATTCTTTTTTTATGTTAAATACAACTTAAAAAAAATGTAAAAGAATAAAATATATAAAATAGAACTACAAATTTTATATGGTAAAATATGTCCCGTATAGATCTCAATATCCATGGGAATGAAGATCGAGTATCAAAATCTTTACTCACTTAAGAAAGGGACGAAATGGGGTGAAATTTTAATTTATGAGGACTGTGATGAAAATCATGAAATTCTGCCATTGACATTCCTATTATTCAAGTAAAACCTTTGGTGAAATCTTTGTAAATTTTATTTTTCTACGGAAGTAAACTTTAATTCTTTGGTTTGCTGTTTCCTTTGATTCTTTGCTTTCCTTCAATTTTTTCACTTACACTTTGTTTGGCACACTAATTGTATAGAAGGAATAAAGGGAAATTAAATAAGAGATATAAAAAAAAAAAAAAAAAAATTAATTTTACTTATATTGTTTGGATCTCTTATTTGCATAAAGAATGAAATGAAGAGAAATTTATATTTTTAATACTGTGTGATGTGTGAAAAAGAAATAATAAAAAGTAAAAAAAAATATATTTTTATAATTTCTATTTTTTATACCCTTTAAACTTAAACTTATAATTTTTCTCAATTTCTCTCTAAAATAGAAAAAAAAAAATTTCATATGAAAGTTTAAATGAAAAAATATGATTTCCTCACATTTCATTTATTTTCTCTTTCTTCTTAACTAACTAAACAAATGAAATTACATTAATTTTCCTTCATTTCTTTTCTTTTCTTTTCTCTTCACCTCCATCAAACAAACATAGTCTTATAGTTTTAATTTTATACTCCCTCCATCCTAAAATAATAATCTTATTTTTTTTGTTCGTTCTAAAATATAGTCCATTTTCCTTTTTTAAATGTTAGTGTAATAGACAATTATCAAATATACTATTCATTAATTCACATCAATATCATCACATATATAATTATATTTTTATTTTTTTTATGTTAAATTACAAATTTGATAGCATAATATTTTAGTATTCCAATATAAGAGTTTTTAAATTTAAATTTTATTAATTAGATGGTGAATTATTGAATATTTCATTAATATTATGATAATCAATTAAAATGAATGATTTAATTATTATAAAGATTGAAAAATAAAAAAAATTAAAAAATATATATAAATAGAGATGTTTTAAAAAGAAAATAATATAATTAATATAATAAATTAAAACTAACTAAATTTCTTAATTTATACATAAATTAAGATAAGATAATTTTTTTGAAATGAAGACGTAAGTTTTATTATGGATTTGGATTTAGAGTATTTAAGCAATGTTTAATAGGCCATAATCCAATGCGATATAATATAATTAAATGTATTTTTAGATTTTGATTGATGAGAATTCAATTTCTATTTGATGTCTGGAAAGTGAAGCAAAATGAATTATTTTTTTAGGGTATTTTAGTTATTTTATATAATATTTTAAAAAATAAAAAATAAACTAAATGACAAGTATTAGATGAAATCTAAATTGAAGAATTAATTAGTTAATTGTCAAAAAATAACGATTACTTCATAAATTAAGTCCAATTTAAGAGACAAAAGAGTAATTTGCCTGTTACGGAAAGTTACTGAATTGAAATGATGACTTGTGATTGGAAGCAGTTCTTTGGTGATGCTTTTTCTTTCTCAAGACCTACTAAAACCTGTGAAAGTGAAACCATAGTTGTGGGCTGCTGGCTTTATAATGGAAATGACTGGTAAACATATCAAACAAGCCCGTGACTCTATGAATCCTATGACCATAAAAGCTATCTTCTTATGCGACCTGTTAAGCACTGCCCAGCCCAATATATAGCATATTCATACACTTTTAGGTCCCAAATTCAACCCAAATCGGTTCTTTTTTTTTTTTTTTTTTTTGGCTTTTGTTATGGAAGGAAAAGAAAAAGTTATAGCATTCTATGAAAAAAATAAAAAAATAAAAATAAAAAAAAGAATTGAATAGGAAGAGATTCAAAAAGTATCCATTTCTATCAGTAGAAAGTCTCCAAATTCATAGGAAGAGCGTTATTGTCAATTGCTGCAAATGAAATAGACCTAACAAGGAAGAAAACAATTCAAAGGTCTTCGCAATTGAATAAGAAGAAAAGAAGAAAATGGTGCTGAATCATAACCAGAAAAAAAAACAATCAGTCATCAACCTTGGAAAATTCACCAGGAAAATTATTGCCAAATAGCAGCCCTTCAGCCACAAATATACAACATCTCCAAGATAATGTCGACCCTGCCAAAACAATTATTCCCTTTTTTTCCACTAATCATCCAGCAAGCCGTTGAGCAGAATTGGTCTTTAGTCCAATGCACTTGCATATTCATTAGGTGCATCCAAATATATGGATCCCATCAACCGTAAACAAACTATACCCTTATACCTGGCTTTAATTCATTGCACCAGTTGACAAGACACCCCACCTAGAAGGACTAACCCCAGTAGCACCTATTACTTCATTCAGGTCTATATAATCCCACCTCAAACCTTGCCTTCAATACCCACTTCTGTTCTCTCTTTTTTAATCTCTTCCACCATCCTCAATAACAAAGCTTTCCTCAGCCATGTTAGAAGGCAAAGCTATTGTTGGTGAGACTGACATGCTTCAGACCATGCAACAGGATGCGCTCCACTTAGCTGCAAAGGCCCTTGATATTTTTTTATGTCACCGGTCAACTGATATTGCCCACTTTATAAAAAAGGTGACCTGAACCAATTGGATATTTGACCAATACCATTTCAATATTGGGACTGAATTATTAAGAAAAGCAAATATGAACATCCCTTGTTATGCATTGACACTTGTTATTGCAGGATTTTGACAGGCTGCATGGACCTGGATGGCAATGCATAGCGGGTACAGATTTTGGTTCCCTTGTGACTCATTACCATGGCTGCTTTATCAACTTCCACAGTCTTACAATTCTGCTATTCAGGGGTGTTGTAAATCAACTAGATGAGGCAAACTTGTTTCCGCTCTGAAGATTGTTGAAGAATAAGCTTTGTAACTTTTTCACTTCCATATTCCACAGTTCACAGCGTGGAGAAAATAAACATCATTAGAAGAATGGATACAAATTTCTCTGACCCTTCTTTATCTTCTTTCTAAATTCACATCAACAAATATGAATTTTGGTGAAGTGCCTTCAGCAGAACCTGTTAGGTAGAGAATGTAAATATAATTGTCAATTTGTCATAAGAAAGTGATATAACTACAACACGGTAAATGCACACAGCAAGAATAGTGCATGTCAGCCTCATGAAAGGATACATAACTTCCATGAGGAGAAAAGTAACTTTGGTCACTGCTGGGTATAACTGTATGCCTATAGCACACACTCCAGTCTAGTTACTTAAAGTGCTTCCTAACATATAATAACTAATACTATAGTCATTTTATATATGTTGATACTAATCGTTGCCAGCAGAATAGTTTCACTCAACCAGCCATAAGAAAAAGGCAGACCACTTTCTGTGATAACAAGGCAAAAGTGGACTTTTTCTCATAAATGGAGAGACAGCAGTAGGCAACACATGCTGTAAAATTCCTGACAGGTTATGGGTCATTGTCACTGCATGTGTGTTTGTAACTGCAGTTGCACAGACCCATGTATGTACATGCATCTGCATAACTAAGTGTTTCTGTATGTGTGCACGACAGACACAAAGAGAGATTACCTACATTATAAACCTTAAAGAGTGAGGACAGAAGGAGGGGCATCTCTTCTTGGTCCTGCAACAGAACGGTAAACATAAACTTTATCAGCTTGACTGTCATCGCTCCCCTCCTCCTTCATTACCTCCACATTCAATCTTGGCATCTCCCTTGCCAACAGCTGACAGCCATGTATTGTCACATTGCAGGATGACATCCAAAGCGACCTCATAGATTCATACTTTTCCAAACCTGAAAGGAGAGCTGCATTTCCGAATGGGCAATCCCTTATCTCAAGTTTCCTCAACTTTGGACAGCCTCCCAACACACATTGCATCCCCAAATCACTGCTGCCAGCAAAGGCTACAGAAAGAGTTTCCAAATTTTTGGCATACCTCCCAATATATTCGAATGTCAGGTCAGTCAGAAGACCTGAAACTGAAAGTCTCTGAAGATTAGTGCAAGTCTTCACAACTGCACCAAAGGCCTCATCCATGGGTTCATTAGTCGTGTAATCTGGTTGACCTGGATCCATTATGCAGAGACGGAAGTGAGTGAAGTTTGGGCAGTTCTGCACAATTGTTGCTACTGCAGCATTAGTCATCTGCCGGCAAAAGTAGAGAACATAGTGAAGTTTCTGACAACCATAAGACACAGCCACAAATCCTGCTTCAGTCACCCCATGGATAATTTCCTCATCAAAGGGATCGGCAGGGAAGACACGGAGTTCCTCCAGCAAAGGACAATTTGATCCAACAGCCTCCAGCCCTTTGTCTTCTACAGTGTCCAGGACCTGCAACAAGAAAACAATTAAACCTCCAAGAGAACTGATGTTCTGAAGACTTTATATTTTCCAATCGCGATAAACCTTGTGCTTGAAAGTTATTTGTTAGTTCAAAGGGTTCCAAAAGCAGATAGGAAGAATGATGGGGTGGCTGATCTGCATGGTTTTTAATTCGTTGAATATCTTAAGCTCTTGTACGTTTCCATGTACTTGGGAGTTACGACACCAATACATATCCAGATCTCAAAATTGAGGCAATAGACATGTGCATATTACATCAAATGTGTGTAGTACATGTATAAAGCATAATAGTCAGGGTGATGCATAAAGAGGTTCAGCATAATAAACAACAGAGAAATCTAGAAAATCAGAAGCTTTCTAGCACTTGACATATTTGAAACAAAATGAGTACTAGATAAATCTATTGATCTCTTCTAGAGTAGATTGTCAACAAAACACAAAATTATTGGTTCTGGGACAATTAATGATAGCTGTACAAGATAGGACAAAAACATGGCCGTGGTATGATTTTCTGACACCATGATAAAGCCAAAGAGAATGATGGTATCATCTTCTAGAAAAAGAAATGAAAGGGAAAACACAGAAACAGTTTCTTACCCATAGGCGACGAAGCTGCGGGCAGTGACCAAGAAGATTAGCAAGTTCAAGACTTTGCAAAGCGGCATAGCTCAAATTTAGGAAAGTCAAGTTGGTACAAGCAGGGTAGAGAACTGGTAAATATGGTGCCATCGCTTCCCATAAACCAGAAAGGGTATTTAGGTTCTTACAATGGTTGAATGTCTTTTCAAGATCTGTGAATTGCCTGCCAGTGAGCTCTTGTGAGAAAGAGCCAGTACCAAGCTCTGTTAATTGTGGAGCGCAAACAACCAGTCTTTGCAGTTGTTCCAAGGAAATATTTTTGTTCACTTTCAGAACCTTTAATGATTTGCACCTACTTACAAGTCTCTCAAGTGCATCAAAATTGACGTCGCTATTAAGGTTGGCAAAGTTTAGTATTTGCAACGATGAGAAACTTTCAGGAAAGCAGCTCAGCCAACTGCCACACTTATCATCAATACCATTCTCCTGTATGTCAAGCTCAGTCAAACCCCTGAAACCAAACAAGAATTAAAAGTTCCCTCAAATAAAAGGTTGCCAGGAACAAAGACAACTCATAAATGGTAGAAGAATGCCCAAAATATCACAAATGATGAAATTGGGGAGCTATAAACTTGTTATGGACATTTGAGAAAAATAAAGAAAAGAAAATCAACAGTAGTTGCATGTAAAGTACTCATCATTCTATGTCCATTATTTTAGCATTGTATAATTCAAAATTCTGTTTTGTGTCATTGTGAAGTTCAAGGGAAAAGGATCATATTGAACTAAAAAAAAATCAGTTGAGCATGTAATGCTGGATAAATTTACACAAGGATAATCACTCCTAGTCCATGCCAAGGGATGACTTCATAAACAATGATATCGAAAATCAATAAACCTAAAAGATTAAATACATAAAAATTAGCTGAATGTACATTAATACAAAGTTCTCCAGTCAAATAAAGTTTATACCATGAAAGCTGTAAGCAGCTTGATTATACAGTGCTACAAGGAATTGACTCGGGGAATTTTAGTCATCACATAAAATAAAAATTACCAGATTCTCCACAACAGCTTATCACTAAAATAAAGAACACCCCTATTGCTCTCCTGTCATATGACTCACACACAGCAAAACCACATTCAAAAGAAATGGTAATGCATTGCAAGTGTATGTGAATCATTAGCAAGGTTCTCACAGTTCAACAAACATAATCTGCAAGCAGACCGAAACATATTTGTGCTGATTTTCTAAACACTATATTTTATTCTAATATTTATCCAAGTCCAAGCAGTGGTAAAGCCACTTTAAGGCAAGGAGGGGCACCAATCCCCCTCGAATTTATTTATTTATTTATTTTTAATTTTATGGCAAATTTTTTAGGATAAATTACTATTTAATTCCTAAAATTTAACTTAATTAACACTTTCATTCCTACTATTTGAGAAACTCACTAATTAATTCCTATATTTTGATTTCATCAATATAATTGATCATTCCATCCATTTTACCGTTAAAATTATATAAAAAGGCTAAAATACACTTCATTTATACTAAAATTTTTCATTCCAATCAAATTTAAATTTCAATTATTTTTTTACTGTGATAATTTTGTATGAAGTAATTATTACAATTTGAATTCATAATTTTATTAAACTATAAGAATAATACTAGTCCAATGATTTAACTGCAAATTTTAAATTTCATTGAAATAATATCAAAATTCTAATCAAAAGGAGAATTTTTAGTCAACACAAGTCTAAAGTCTTGCATCCAATTTTCAAGCCAACAATATTATAATTTCTGTTATATAAATATTTTTTAATTTAATTTTTCTTATGGAGCAAGAATTTTTTCAATCCTTTTCTCAATTGAAACTGCAAACACAGCTTCCCTCACCGGTAAGGACACAGAGGTAAAGAAATAAAAATCAATAAACAAATATCAAATCACCAAAAAAAAAAAAGAAGATATTATATAATAAATATACAAGCTCAGACTATCATCATCATAGAATCACTTCCAACCAGGGCTATTTAAACTCAGACCATCAAACAAGCCCCGACACATATCAAACTTAAACAAACTTAGACCATCAGAAAATTCAGACCACCGTGATTTGCAAATAAATTCAGACCATCAAATAAGCCCAGACACATATCAGGCAACAGATTTGGGTCTCTTGATTTTTGTTACCGCCATCTGGCGAAGCTGGTTCACTAAGCTTCGATGGAGGCTCGCAGTTACCGAGTCCTAACCCTGTGTTGAATGGCAATGGACTCTCCGATGTGCACTTGTATGAAACAATGAACAAAAGTGTTGGCAATAAGAGGCTTTTTGAGCCATTGATGTGGATAAGGCATTTAGAGCCCACATCAATTTAAAGGTTCAAAGATTTGAGCAATCGGAAAATAACAAATTCTGAGAAAATTATATTTCAGACAACATAATTATGCTTCTTCCATTATTTGCTGCACCAGCTATTCAAGTCCAAGCAGGTATCGACAAAACTATTTTTAATATTTACCACCGCCTAGAAGATATTCAATAAATAAAGCATCTTGAATATCATTCATACATTTTCATAGTCATTGCTTAATAAATCAACCACCAATATATATGTGCGAATTTCTGCAGTGGATGACAAGTTGACAAAAGGATAATGCCAACAGGTCAAATGTCACATCAGAACAAAAGACAAATAAAGCCATATCAAAGCCCAGGTGAAAGAAAATGAAAAAGTAGAACCACTTATAATGCCATTAATCCTCTGTTCTTTGCAACGTAAATAGAATAATCAAATAAATTCTTTTGATCCATAGAGCAAAAAGCACGAAAGGTAATTGATTTATGGTGGTAGGGATTGATTTCAGACTAGTCCTTAGATCTCCAAGATTTTCAATATAGATGAAAACAAAAATCAATTTGAGACTCATGAATTGTAGCTGTAAGGGAGGCCAAAAAGAAAAATACAAAAGACCATATCACTTTCCATGATTGACCCAACAATACATACAACTGTCTCTACTAATGCCAACAACTAGCAGTAGCAAGAACCCACATCCATGAAAATAATTGACCCCAATAATGAATCCAATGAGACCCAGAAATTAACATTTCCATATAATGTAAAAAATAAAAAATAAAAAGGATATTTGAGCGGATAATGACATCAAATATATGCCATAATCCATCAAATGCTACTCAACGGGTCAAACGTCACATCAAGAAAAAGAAATTTAGAGTTAAATAAAATCAAAAATAAAATTAAAAATAAAAATAAATAAAAAAGTTTACAGAATAGTAGAACGACTTCGATCGATGTAACACTGTTACCTTTACGAGCAGAAACCAGTCCTCTTATTTCACTCAAACTCAAACTTAAAAAACAAAACAATCCAATCAAAACTTTTGTCTAATACCCACAATATATAGATCTAGGACCTCAACCTAATAACAGAAACATCAAATGCAAAACCGCAAGTAGCAATAATAAGAAAAAAATAATAAAAAAATTTTAAACAACAATTGAAAATTAAGCAAACAAAGAAATAAGCAATGAATAGGAGAAATTCCATACTTGCAATGAGTAGCAATGGCAGCAAGCCCATCAGTACTGAACCCATCACAGCTTAGAAGCGAAAGAGCTTTAAAGTTGGGAAAGTTAAGAGCCAAAAACTCCAAGCTCTCGTCAGCGACAGTCATTCTTTTAAGCCTAAGCTCCTCCAAAAATGGGTATTTGGAGGCAAAAACAACAAGCCAAGACTGAATATCAGCACCCCAATCCCTAGGGACCAAATTGAAATCCGAGAATCTGGGTTTCCCTTTAAGAGTAACGCTCCGAATTTTAGGGAACCGACGAGCAACGATCTCGGGAGAAACAGAGTAGCAGTTACCAATAAAAACATGAGTGCGCGACCAGCTCTCGGCGTTGTACCAGTCCTTACATACCAGAGAAACAGAGCTTCTGTCCTTGTTAGATTTCAATAAACCCAGAACACGTTCAAGTACCTCGTCTGGGAATGGTGATGACAGAGTTGACTCAGTTGGTGACTCGGGTGATTCCTTCTTTCTCTTCGAATTTGAATCCATAGTTTAGCAAAAGAAAACTACAGTCCAAATCACGGCAAGCTCAAATCACGATTGACACTAAAATTTGAAAAAAAAAAAAAAAGAAGAAAATAAAAAATAAATAAATTCCAAATTCAAATGGATAAATTACATGGAGAAAAAAAAAAGAAATGATTGGTTGCAAATGTTACCTTTGAGAAGAGAAATTAGAAGATTGGGTTATGACAAAGCTTGTTGTGGATGAAGACTGAAAAGCCTAAACAAGAGAGAAACTGAGCACTTGCGTATTGTAGCAAAAGCAACAAAGACAGACACAGACACAGGATATATGTAATAAAATATTAAAACTAAATTATTATCATAAATTACACAAAAAGTGACAATAAAACAATGGGTTTTTAATTATTATTGTCATTATTTGATCACTCCACCTTTAGCAGAGGCTGAGGGCAACACAGATATGGGCAATGGCAAATGAGAGAGAGAAGGAAAGAGGGGCTCCCCTACCACACCTAACCTGCACCTTGGTTCGCAATGCGCATAGCGTCCCAAGTTGTGCCACGTTTGCGATTTTTGGCCTTACAATGCGCACTGCGCATAAATTGGAGGTTAGAATGTAACTCGAAGGTTTGGGGCGCCACGTTATATTAAAAAAATATTAATCATTTTAATATTTTGAGAAAATAAATAACATAATACAAAAAATATATATATATAAAATAAAAAATAAAACATATAAAAAAACAGAAAATTTAAATGCATGCACTTGCAAATTTATTTTTCTTTAATTGTGATTATTTATATATTTATTTATATTGTAATAGTTACTAGAAAAATATCGAAAATTATTAGAAATGGTTAAGCTTTGTTTTTAACATATTTTAATTACGAAAAATTTGTAAATATTAAACTGAATTATTATTTTCCAATAATATTTAAAAAATATTATATACATTTAATTTTAATATCAAAGATACATACATATTTATCTTATTGAGGAGTGCTACAAATTTTCTCCATATTATATTTTTTTATATTATTAACACATATCATGATTTAAAATTAATAAAAATTAAATAAATTTAAAAGTTTTAATAAAATTTTTATTATATTAGTCAACTTTAAGGATACTTTTATTTCTATGCCTTTCAATCCTATTATTAAAAAAAAATCATTTTATTATAATTAATAGTAGATTCATAAATTTTTATTTTATTTTTATCAATATAAACAATACATACACATATAAATAGATATAAAAAATAGAAATAAATTTATTAATATTAATAATATTATGCATATGTATATAAAAAAAATTAAATATATTTTTTTGGTAAATTAAATTAATTTTTTTAAAAATTAAAAAAAGAGAGTTAGATTTAAAACCAGTTATCTTTTATTATTTTATAAAAATGGAATTATTGAGTATAATTCAGTGACTATATTAAAGAACTTTTTACTAGAATATTAAAAAATAAATTATGAACAAATTCTTTAAAGAAAAAAGATTAAATTTATAAGAGAGAATGAAATAAATTTAGTTGGTAATAGTACTTTTTATCATTAAAATAATAATATATAATTCAATTCCAATCAAATTAATCAGTTATAATTTTGATAAAATTAAATAAAAAATTTTGATTTTTCTTTTGAGAAAACCTTAATAAATAGAAAAGTTTTTAGCCTAAAAAAGATAAAATATGGCTTAAAGGTATATAAATAAAACTATTCTAAAAATTGATTAATATAAAAATAAATCCATTAAATTCTTTTTTAGACTATTTAATTTTTAATAATTTTAAATAATATTATATATTTTAATAATATAGAGAAAATAATGAGAGTCTTTTTATTTTGTTTTCCAATTATAAACCCACTGTAGCAGAGGATAGATTAGGGGGATTGCATCTCCCGTTTGATAAAGGGTTATTATTACATTCCCGTTTTGTCCTCATTCTTTTCACCACTTGATCTTATCCTCCTTCGTATGTCGTGTTTTTCTTTTTGGATTGCACGTTCTGTTTTCCTGGTGGAAGTAACAATAACAAAAACTTAGAAAGTAAAATTTGTTTCCTGAAAATCATTTTAAAAAATAAAAAATTAAAATTTAATATTTAATTATCAAAATTTTGTAAAAAAAAAAATTCAAAAAAAAAATTTAAATTTCTAAAATTACATTAAATTATGGGAAATTATTTTATAATATTTTTTATTTGATAACTAAATTTAAATTAAAATTGAGAATAACTATTTGTAGAAAATAATTATTTTATTTCTATCATATTTTATGCTATTTTATAAGGAAATATTACATAAATATATAATTTTTTATTTTTTATTTTTTATTTTCAAATTTACAGTTGTTTTTTTTTTTACTATTTTTTTTATATTTAGTATATGTTTAGTATATATATGGTATATTTTTGATATATATTTATTATATATCGTATTTTTAAAAAAATATTTTTAGATATGCAATATTTTTAAAAAAATATTTCTAAAAATATTTTTTTAGGTATATAGTATTTTTGAAAAAAAAAATTCTAACAATAAAAATGAAATATTTTTTATTTTTTAGGGTATTTTTGAAAAAATCCCATTTTATAAATCAAATGGGCTCTAAGTTTCTAACACTAGTTATATATAAAAATTGATTAATAATTAAACTCTTGTATAAATTGTTTACACATGATATGTGTATATAATTGGTATTAATTAGCTTAGGAAAAAAATATTATACTTAATTAGTATTTCATTTTTCATAAATTAATTATTATCTCCTTGGATGTCAATGAAGAAAGAGTTTTTATCCTTTGTTTTTATATAATTTTATGATATATTCATTATAATGCCCATTTTAATGAAATAAAATAAAAATTGTGGAATAGAAACTATTCATATACATAAAATAGTTTATTGTAAATATTGAAAATGTTTAACTTAGATAATAAATTATTATATATTTAAAGTATTAATAAAAACATAAAATTGTAAAATAAGTCATTCTAATAAAAATTATTTAACATATAAATTGACCGAAATTGAAAATATTTATTTCACATGAAATAATTATTTTATTATCATCTTATTCCATTAATCAAATAAAATTTTAAAATTTATAAAAAATTTTTTTTTTTTTATTATATTTAAAACGGTTTTTTCTTTAAATGTTTCAAGCTCGAATTGTATTAAAAATGAGTATAAAAGTTATTGAGTAAATTAGTTTAACACTCTTTAATTTCAATATAATTAGCATTTTAATTTATATTATTTTAAAATTAATATTTTTAATTTTAAAATTTGATAATAATTAACACTTTAGTCAAAGTATTTACTATATTATAATCCATGACATTTTAATTTATATAACATTTTCATCCTTTAAATTATTAAATTTAATGTATTTTAGCCCTTAAATTATCATATTATAAAATAATTTAATTCCTCAAAATAAAATATTTTTTATTAATTTAAATATTAAAAATACTAATTTTAAAATAATAGAAATTAAAGTGTTAATTATACTAAGTTTAAGATGTGTTATAATAATAATTTTCTAATGTCATAAACAGAAATGATACTGTAGTTTAATAAAGCCTGAGAATTGACAGATTATATTATAGCAGTGACTGCAGAGAGCCGGAGAGATTTGAAGCTGCACTGAGGCTGAAACTTTCCTACGAATAGTTTCTTTCCTTTCACAAATTTGAAATAATAGAAAAAACAAAAACAAAGCTTTTTAAAGATCCAAACAGAGCCTTATCAGTTCTCCAAAACATGACATCTCCTCTCACGTCCATCAATGATTGTCCTGACCAATCAATTTTCTTCCAAAACAACTTCCTAACTCATTAACTGACCAAAATGACCTCCAATATCTTATGCCTTTGAATCATAGCCTAGGGCAATACTGTCCTTTTATTAATATGAAAGAGTTATTTCTTTATTTTATTTTATTTTATTTTTCAGTCTATAATTGATATTCTTAGACTATTTTTCGAGACTAAATCTCTCTATATACTCACAATTTTAACATATACATTCAAAAATTATCTTCAAATATTAACTTCGAAAATCAAACTTTAATTAATAAAAAAATTAATAAACTCATTATCAATCAAGCTAATTTCACGGTTTTAAATATGATAGACCCGTAGTAAAAAACTGGTTCAGAAGTTAGACGCATAGTTGAATTTATTTACTGAACTGCCACTAAACCCAATTAGTTAGGAAAAATAAAAGAAAAGGAAAGGTCATGTGATGGCATTAGGCTTCAACTTTTGTCAGTGTGGGGTATTTTTGTAAAAGACTGAAGGCAATTTAGTTTGGCATTTGAAGGGACATTAATTTATAATTGGTCCAATTTGGAAGGAAATAAGATCTGATTCGAGTATCCAATCCAATCTAAACAACTAGGCCATGCAGGTCATTTTGTGACAATGATGTCCATGTGCCTTTGCCAAATGGCTTTCATGTCCTTGTTGTTGCTCTTTTTGAATATTCCCTTTGGCTTATTATTTTCCTAATAAAAATAAATAAATAAATTTCAACTCACAGTTTCAAATTTTTTAACAATATTTTAATATAATGAAATCAAAACTAATAAAATTTTAGAAATTTTCAATTAGCCATTTATTCATTTGTTGAGAGCTAAAAGCCATCTCAATTAGTAATTTGGAGATAATGTTTTTTTTAAAACATTCTGGATTTGAAGGTCTATTTTATATCTATTACTAAATGTTTTTATGGATTTCATCATATATATATATTTATAAACTTTGTGTTTGTTTTATTTATAATATTTTGATTTAGCAGTCTAAAATTGAAATTTAACTTAAATCAATATTATAAATATTTATTGATAGTTTATTGGTTTATTTAATTGGTTATTTTGTTAAATTAAATATAATTGTAAGTTTATTATGTAGAATAACATATTTAGAGTTTAAGGTCAAACAATATACAATTTTTTGAAATATTACACTCTAGGTATCTAATTTAGAATATCTAACATGCTGCCCCTAACTAGCATATATATAAGTTTATATTAAGGTTAAACCAGTTAGGCCCACTATAAAAATTCATTATCTATTAAAATTTATATTATAATATATATTAGGTTATTTAAAGGGTGTTTGGTAAATGTGCGATTGGTATAAAAGTGTGATTGTTAAATCGCCAATCACTAAAAGCAACTTGTAAAATTTACCGATTAAAAAGAAATTTTACTATAATCGAAGTTTTTAATTGGCCAACCAAACATTACAAATTTTTTCAATTGGCGACACGCATGTTGACAATCAACAATTAGGAGTATTTAGTTGGCCAACCAAACAACCCCTTAATATACCCAACAAACATTACTTAATTTGAAGTATGCCTGCATAACATATTTAATAATTTTTAAATCCCATTTATAAATATTAATATTATTATGTTCAACGATTATATGTGTAATCTTCTCGCATACAAGACTAACAATGGATGTTGGCCTATTAAGGAGCGGAGCTTGTATCATTTTCTAAAGACAGGGATGAACAAAGACGGTGAAGCGGCAGTCGCTGAGTGCCCGCGATGAAAAGAGAAACATTGTAAATAGTTTTCAGTGAATTGCACTAAAAAATGAGAATTTTAGCAGGCACTTTTTTAACTCTAAATGAAGGAAAAAGAAAGTTGAGGAACAGGGGTAGAATTGAGATTGAAAGATGAGAGACTTATAGAGAAATTCAAAGAGTTTTAATTGAAGAGAAGAAAATTTAAGAATGTTGTGAAAAAAATTCGGAAGGAAAGCTCATTACATTTGAGGAAACGATTGTTACCCATTAAAAAAAATCAGGTGAATCCATTTAACTAACAAAACTTAAATTTCTATTTCATCTGAATCTATTTGCATCAAATTAAAAAAAAAAAAAAAAAAAATTAATTGTATCACCGAATAAAAAAATTATCTGATTTTTATATTTTTATCTTTTTTTTTTTAAATTCGGTCATTCAAAATACAATTTTTATCATAAATTGACGTTGATAATTTAATTCACGAATATATCTATTACCATAATAATTATAATAAAGAAAAAAAAAACTGTAAAAGGTTTTTAGATTTCTAGAAAATAAAAAAAAAATAAAAATAGGATAAGTGATTTAATAACTTAATCGCTGAAGAAGAACTGATCTGACAGAAAGACATGGAACTCACGTGGTAGATCACGTGATGTCCTCTTAAACCGCACGAGTCCGCGTTTTTGGTGGCACAGCACGAGCGCAGAAATTTTTTTGAAGCATCTAATAATACTTAACAGCTAATGCTCTCGAATCTCTATAATTAAAGATAATAATCGAATAATTAACAACATAATGATAATATATTCTACTTTATTTTACTATTTATATTATTGAAATTATATTAATATTATTAACAGCTGGCAGTCAATCTTCCCACTCAGTTGAGCTGGAGACACGTGGCCCTCTTATTTTTTTATTCTGTTTTTTCCTTAATTTTAGGAATATTTTATTTTATTTTTTTAAACCTTATTAGAACTAAGAGATTATAGATATATATATTGGATAAAAAATAATTAATTATAAATTTATTATCTTAAAAAATATATATTTATCATTAGGGGATATATCGTTATATATTTTATATTTTATTTAACTTTTATTAGTGTTTAAGTGTCATGGGTTAATGCTTGAAAGTTAAAGGGACAATCTATTAATTTTGCAAACTTGAATCAATTAATTCATCGAGCGTTAATAAAAGAGAGAAAATTTATTCAGAGAAATATGATATATTTTTTTAATTAAATTTTAATATGAAATCTAGATTAATTTATTATCTTTCAAATGTTGAAAATAATTTTAAAATAATTGAATTAAAATTCATTTGTAATACGTGAGTTTTTAATGTATCTAAAAATAAAAAGAGTTAATGTTTGATTGAAGGATTTAAATCAAAAATTTTGAATCAAAAATTTAGATTTAATAGATGTATTTTTAGTTACAAAATTTAGGAGTTTATTTTTTTATTTATTTTTAATAAAGAGGAAAGGAAGAGCAAAATTATATTAGATACAATTTGGGGTATCATGCAATAAGATATCAAAAATTTATTGTGAGAGTTATTTAAAATAATTTGTACCAACTGAAAGTTTCAACCCAAATGGCAGCTCTTCAAGTGGTACATTTTGGAAATTTAAAAATTTATAAAATTTTTTAAAAATTATGATTTGATAGTATTTAATATAATAAATTTAATAATATATTTTTTTGCTAAAAAAATTAAATATATAGTAAAAAAAATATTATAAATTTTGTGTATAAAATCAAATAGTTTAAATTTATCGTATTTGTAATGATATTTTATTATCTATTTGACTTTTATTTAGCACTAAAAATATATCATTTAATTTATTATATCGAACACTATAATATTATAATTTTTAACAATTTTTATAAAAATTTTTAGATCTTCAAAATATATCACATAAAAAATTATTATGCAAAAATACACAACACCATCCCTAATTAATTTGCACTGCAGGTCGTTTCTGTATAAACATGTTTGAAAATTCATTATTATTAATGAATAACTGAAATAATAATTTTGAGAGTTGAAAGGATCACATTTTTCTATTACCCTGAGAGATTTAATGCTCAACAAACACCTTCTGCTCTCATCATTAACAAATTAACACTTTTTGTACCCAAAAATTTGGCAGTCTTATGATTAACAACAACATCATCGGACCCTCTTGTGGGTATAAGTGCAAGGGGAGATGCAACAGCAGCTGCTATTGCCTCCACTCACAACTGTGCATAACCTCTAATAAATATGACATAAACACGGTCCATGGCCGTGAGGACCACCACCACCACCTCCTCCTCCTTTTTTAGGGTATGAGACAAATTAAAGACAAAAGAATCAATGGGGGAGAATACATCACAATCCCACATTAATTTTTCAGCATATATTGGCATATAAAGGAATATGATGAATTTCATTGGTTTTTCTTTTTACATTTAATACTTAATTTTAAAAAAAAATGTTAAGTTTTGATTTATTTTTAAAATTTTTTGTTTTGGTAAGATTGAATATGATTTGAATTCCAATTGATAACCTTAATGAATTCTTATACAATTCTCTTGATCCCATATTCATTTTCCACTGTCTTGTGAGTTTTTTTTTTTTAATAATTTATTTTTTTCTCATATTAAATTTATAATATGCGATATAATTATCATTTTGACAGTTATACTTAATGTCTATATTATATCAATGTAAAACATAATATTTTCTAAATAAAAATAAAATTTCTATAAGAACATCTTAGAAGAAGTTTTTATTTTTTTATATTGAGAATTTAGAACATATAAGAAGCTAATGAAAATGCTTTAAACAAAATGTTATAAAAGTAGCCTTCTAACGAACATAGATGAAGGTGCCACGTCATTTCTTGCATAAATTAATAAGGGCGTAATAAATGCAACAGTGGCATATCAACTGTGAGTGGAGGTTGGTGGACCCTACTACTGCTCTCCATTTGCTAATTAATAGTGGGCCCCAATTTGAGGTGGGCACTCAACATTGCAAAGAACATGGGTTAGGTTATAGAAAACACACGGTTCCAACTTGCATTGTATTTGGACTTACTGTTCATTTTAAATGGGTATTGCTGTGCAAGTGAATTAGCGTTTTGCATTGGTTCTAATCTTCTTTTTCCCAATTTAATTGGTGATTGTTAGTCTTTAAACATCATATGCCACAGTCTCACTATTTCCTTATATATACATGTGCAACGCACTATCATTTTCCATATTTTTTTAGCATTAAAACACAAATCTAAAACCCTGTTTACTAATAAACGATTTATTAATTAACATTCCCTCAAGTAGCTGAATTAATTTTAAAATAATAAGGATTAATAATAACCATGATTATGACCATTCATGCTTAATAAGATAATTAAAATTTTTTTATTAGAATAATTCAGATCTATCTAAATTTTAAGATCAGCAATATTAAATATTACATCAACTTAATATAAAATTAATGAATTTGAATTAAAAGTTATTGTGTTGGTGTTAATTTTGTGCTGAACTGTTTGTGATATGAAAATAATTATATTTTATTTGTATTGACCTGCTAACTCAAAAATGACATACTTAACTTGTTAATATTCATATATAGTATTATGATAATAAATTTAATTGAATATATCTATGATTTATAAAATATTTATATATACATATTATTTTTAATATTTTTTATAAATTTATATATAATTATATTTTATGTAATAATATAAATTATAGGGATTAATTTAAAAAATTTGATAATTTTTAAATATTAAAATAAAAAATTAATTAATTTAAAATTTTAAATGTATTATTTATATTATATTATATTATCTATTAATTAAGTGGATCATATTTATATTTAAAATTTTAATACGATAAATTAATTATATCATTTTTGTATTAACTCTTATCTTGTTACGAATATATATCAATACGAATATATATCAATACAATTAAAAAATAATTTACTGATGCGAATCTCCCCCCTACTAAATTTGTACATGATTTCGGCACTGTTTAATTAGACTTTCCTCATCTATGTATAAGAAATTGGTAACCGAATTTGCTAGATAAAAGGGTGATTTCAGCAAAACTATTAGTTCTCTCAAATAAAGAACCTACCATTACGATAAACCTTAATTCCTCTAAAATATCTTCGATTAGAAACATAGAATAGAGACCCTTACCCTTTTGTCCCCTAAGGATTAAGAACCCCATGTTCTACCAACCAAATGTTCTTTTTCAATGTCCAAATCATTGTCTAATCCATGTCCTCTTGTCTATTACCTCCTACTCAGAATATTATCAGAAAAGAGACTAGTTTAGGGATCTTACACGTGGCGGCTGGACCTGAATGACAAAATGAGCCGACTTGTTATTCATTTTGTACATGTAACCACAATGACAGTCAGATTGATAACGAGTGGCCTAGGCAAGGCAGCTGTAAGGAGGTTCAACGCCTAGAAGACTCTTTAGTCAGATGGGTCGCTCTTTGGTGTTTCATGGCCGGCAATTTTTGACAAGCGCGCAGTAATATTAAGGATAAAAGCTCAATTTAGGCCCTCAATTTCCAACATTCAATTAGATTTAAAATCACTTTTACGACCAATTATGCCCAAATATTTTAAACAACTAACAATTTGGTCCAATTTTAACCAGCTTTTTGCGGGATTGAGATAACTGTTGTGCTAAAAACACAGTAATTTATATTGTATTAATTTTTTAAAGTTTAAAAAATTTTTATAAAAATTTTTAAAAATTATAATATTATAATATTTATTATAATAAATTTAATAATATATTTTTTTTATAAAATAAAAATTAAATAAATTAAAAAAATATGATATAAGTATGTTAAATTTAGACCATTATAATTTAATGATTTAGATTTAATATATTTATAACATATGTTTTTAGAACAATTTAATTTTTATTTCATACAAAAAATATATTATTTGATTCGTTACAACAAATACTATAATATTATGATTTTTAAAAATGTTTACAAAAAATTTTTAAGCTCTAAAAAGCTAACATAATATAAACTACTGTATTTTTAACACAACAGTCTCTTCAATTCCTTTTTGCGCATATTATAAATGATAAAAATAAATCGGGTGAGGAGTAAATTAATGTTAAAAATAAATAAATTATAATTTAATCTCTAAATTTTAACGCAAAAAACAGTTGAGTCCTCTTATTTTAAAAAACTAATGATAATATCTTTGTATTTCTCTCCATTTTCTATTAAATCATTCGGTCCAAATATTTTTTATACATTCAATTAAAAAATTAAAAGGAAAATTAAAAAAAAAAAGAAAATAATTATCTAATACCTAAAATACCCTCTCCCACCCCCTCCACCTCTACCCTCTTCACTTTAAACCCCCAAAAACCCAATACACTGTCTTCAATTCCTCCACCAAGCCACTGTTACTCATGAAACAACAATATAGAAATTATCCTAAAATCAATAACATCCAAAATCACTAACCTCTGCTAATCTCTCATCGCCTAATCCTCAAACTACCCACAAAAAGGATCGCTACCCACCTCTCTGCAAATTCCAATTGCCCTCTCTTTCATGAAATTTAAGAAATTCTATAGAGAGAGACGATAAAATACATATGTAAATGGAAAGGATTATAGGAAATAAATACAAATTGGGTTGTAAAATTGGAAGAAGATCATTCGGTGAAATCTATCTTGATATTTCAAAAATCTTACAATTATTTTTCTATATTGTTTTTGCTCGAATCAAGGCGGGATTGCTGAGACTGGAGCCATTGATGTGGTTGCACATATGATTGAAATGGATTTATTTTAGGAGGCAAAATTGGAGAAGTTAGTAGTGGTGGTGGAGGAATTAACTTTGGCAATGGCAATGGTGGTCAGCCTGAAAAATATTTTTGCCGATGCCGATGAAGGACGATGTATATTAAAGTACCATGATTGTTGGTTTTGTCCATAATGGGTGTTTCGATGAGGCTTAGTTACAGAGAAAGGGAATGAGACCCAATGAAATAAGCCTGACATGGATGCTCTCAACAAATACGCAAGCGGGGTGTTTGAGTTTGGGAAAAATATTACATGGTTTTATTGAGAAAACTGGATTTGTTTGGATTATATAAGTCAATAATGCATTATTGGATACTTATTTGGAAATTTAGAAATGACTCAATTCATCTTTGAATGAATGCCAGAGAAAAAGATTTGTGTGAGATTGGAAAGCGAGGGAGAATGAAAGTCATAAAATCTTTTAATTTTTTTTTTTATTCAAGAAAAATAATAAAATTTTATTCCTAAGGGCTTTTTATATGTGAAAATTTAATTTCTAATGTTTGTGGCAAATAATAAAAAAAATTATACTTCAAATAGAGATAAAAAATTTAAGAATAAAGGAAGAGTAATTTAGCAAATTCATATAAGATTTACGAAAAAATAATAAAATATGACTGAATGATTTATTAGTTGAGTTTTTTAAAATACAAAAATTCAAATATATTTCGGGTTAAAATCTAAGAATTAAATTGTCATTCACCTTAAAAAAAAAAATTCAGATGGTAATTTTCTCTCTCTAATGGTTGACAGGACAGAGAATCAAATGTTCTGTTTTCCATTGCTTTTCCGAGAACCAAACACCCAATTTCACGGCTCAGAACAAAAAAAAATTCCAACTTCCGTATGTTTTTTTTTTTTTACCAAGAGATATCAACCTAAGATAATTAGGCATATAAATTACAAGCAAATAAGAGATCTAAGACTTTTCTAGTTAAATTATTAGTTATCCAATTGCATTCTCGTTTGACATAATTAAAAAAATAAGAATTAAAAGCAAGAATCAAACGAGTCCGTATGTAACAATCTCAATTAATTCAATCCTCAATTTTCTCCTTCTCTATCTACACATTCTTACTATATCATAGAAAGGACATGATCGATCGAAATTTATAATCAGATTCCACTATGAATAAACAAAGAAATTGAGTTTCTATCGCGCTTAGCCGCGAACCACCTTCACTTAGCTCAAATCGAGCCACTGCGAGCTATTCTATTCGCTATCCGATCTAAAAACCCTAACCTAGTCCTTACAATTCTTCAAACCATAGTTGCAAATTTTGGCTGCTTCAAGAACATCCTTGGATCTCTCTCTTGTTTGTCTCCTTCTCTCCTTACCTGCCTATCAACCTTAGAGCTCTTGCAATACAATAACTCCACGTCACGTGCATGGAGTTTCAATCCAAGTATCTTGTGATCGTGCACGAAGTTTCTGTTATTGGTTCAAGGTGTTAGCGATAATGACGGAGAGCATGCAAAAGAATGTGGATTTGGAGAGCACAGAGAAGGAGATTGATTTTAGTGAGAAAGAAAGAATTGAAGGGCGAGAGGAGTTGTTAGATAGAAGCGAAGATTTGAAGGATGGGAGTGGTGAATTGGGACATTGCTTTCGGGTTTTGGACAGGGTTTTGAAATTGGGAGTGAAGAGATTAAAACTAGATATTAGGTAGCAAGTTTGCCTAATGATGATGAGAACCTAATATAGAAAACCAGAAGAGATCGGGTCCATGGCCACCTATAAACCGGAGATGCAAGCTACAATCTCAATCTCGATCTCGATCGACAAAAGCAGTAGCGGCTTGGCAAGCAAATGATGGTTTGGGTCCCGATCGGTGATGATGGTTTTAAATTTCTTTAAGCTAGATTTTCAGTCTCAAGTTGATCTTTAATATGATGGGGTTTCAGGTGAAAAAGAAGCCATCTGTTAGGGACAGTAAGGGAGAGAGAGAATTATTTTTCTATTTTCAAATTATTTAATTATTTCTTTTTTCTTACAGTTTGATATTTTCCATTTTAAAAAATTATTTAATTATTTTTTTTATTTTTTACCTTAGACCATTGTCCTTCGCGCATTAAAATTAGACGAAATTTGGTTCTAATTGTCACTAAAATGATATGTTTAAACTTAATTAATCTAAAAAGCAAATTTGAACCTAATTGAATACCATGCTAAAATTAAAATTTTATTCTAATATTAATAGTCAATATTAAAAATATATATATATAAGATATAATACTTATTTTTAATAATTCACACTATCATTGAAAAAAAAAAGACTTTAATTCAAGACATTTTCATAAACAGATATTTTTTACGGATCAAGTTAATTTTGATATGCAACTAGATTTAAATTCATTTGCTAGAATTTAGTCAATTTTCATTTTCAACATTTTTTATTTTGATTTTCTTATTTATTTATTATTTTAATTTAATATTTGTATTTTTTTTTTTTTTTTGCATTAATTAAAAATAATAATAAATAAATTTTACTTTAAATAGAATTAAAATATCTATATAAATAAATTCCTTAGAAGTGTATTTGGCCTCACTTTTATATTAATAATAGCTAGAACGGATCAATACAAATAATATTAATTATATATATATTTTTTTAGATGAATATTAATAAGATTTGAATAGCAAATGATGAATTATGGGTTTGAGAAGGAAATAAATAGTAAAAAATGCTAATTGAGTTTACATATAAAGAAGGAAGGGTAATGAATGATATATTTTTAAGTATTTGATCATAACCGATACATTTATATGAAGATTTGATACTCAGAGACGAATTTAAAACAAGTATAAATTCATACATTTATATGAAATATTTTTATTTTTTATTTATTCAATTTTCTTTTATTTTTATCTTGCAAATAGTTAGATAAATTCATATGTTATTTCATATTCAGTAGAACTCATAAATATTAGTACATGGTTAAATTTTTCTTCATTTAAATTTTAAATCAATAAATGATTAGAATTTCCATATATAAAGTAAAGGCTTAGAATTCACTGTATTGAATCTACTGGTCTACAATTTCTACAGCATCTGTATCCACATACGCTAAAGTATTAGTCAGACAGACGAAACGAGTAGGTAATTTTACACACCAAAGGAATTCCCTATTTTTGTGATACGATATTTCTGCTTCATTTCCACCATCTATCCCATCTATTATTGCCAAAATTGGTCAAAGTTTACACACTTGAGAGTTATTGGCATTTCAACTAAAGTATGAATTGCTGGAGGTGAGGTAGGGTGGGGGTGCACTTAACAGAAAGTGGTGAGTCCTGAAAATTCAGATGAGTGGAAAATAGAGTTCAATGCTAAGTGATTAATTGGCCAAGCATGTGGATATTGGAAGACATCAAAAGGACATTTAACTAGTTTTTAAGTCCAATGTTCTGCCTAATTTTCCACTGTTTCTGTACCAAAACGTACAAAATTCAATGCTGGCCCAAATTGAACAATTCTGAACCAAAACAAGACATAAAATAAGATGTGCCATGATTTGTTTATTCCATGGCCCAAATCAAATCCAACTTTTCAGATCAGGAAATTTTGCCAAAATTCCCCACCGCTTATCAGTTCATATCGTGCCAAAATGCCTACAAACTATAGCAGTAATGCGACAACACAAACATAGAACCCAACGCAAACAAGGAAAGGTAGAAAGGAGATAAGATATAAGCATTTCAATTTTAAGCAATTTTTAGCACCAAAATCAGGCAGTCTCATATGCCGAATCTTTGACAAATATGCAAGTAATTACTTGGAGCTTTAACTAAAGACATACTGACTGATCATTTGAATTTCAACAACTGCTAAATTAATCAAAGGTAATCATTCAATGAATTGAATAGAGCCAAAAAAAAAAAAATAATAACATATAAGCAAAATTTTGTCATTACTGCCAAAATGGTATTATTAGTATGCGCTCAAATTCTGCAAGCTCTCAAGAACCTGTTGTTAGCTCTTGCTTCAAATGCGACTGGAATCCCTTCCAAAGATGAAACGCCTTGTCCAGTCTGATATCACCAATGCCCTTGTGCGCCAGCTCACTTGCTTGCTGAATGAGGGTAAAAAATAAAACAAAAAATATAAATTAAATTGAGATTGAGTTTTGGAGCAGTTTATGAGGATTTGAAAATAAGGGGATAAGGAGTTATTGATTACCTAGCATAGACAGAATACCATAGCCACTGACTGCTGTGTCCAATAGAAACCCAATCACCAGGAAGTTGTGCTGCTGTTTGCTCGCCTCCCAATGGAGCAAATTGTCCAAGATGCCTGTACCTGGAACAAGGTTCACCATAAAGCAAATGAGCACAAGCACAACATTTATAACTGCTAAAACGTCTCCAAGTAGAAATTAATCACAGATTCAGTGAGTGCAGATCATTATGACCCTTACAATCTGTCATATGAAGGCACGATCTGAAGAAAAATAACAGCCAATATAATATTTGCACCATAATATACACAAGCCTCTGGAAAAAAATAAACCAATACTAATCCACAAGCTTGCATAAGAGATTGAGACAAACCTGAAGGGGCGAAACCGATGGCGACCTTCTTCCCTGAACCTGATAGGGCCTTCTGGACTTTTCCCAGCCACTTCCATGCGGTTGAAGCAATTGGCAAGGTAGGCACCTTGTTGAGATGCAACCTGAAATTGTCCACAAAGAAAAAAACATAATGAAGAAATATCTTTGAAAAAGATTACAAGTAGACTGTGCCATAACAAATCAACACAACACCTGTGCTGTGGCGGGGAGATTCTTCATCTGAGAATCCACTTCAGAAAGAGCTGTTTTAAGCTCTTCAATATTTAGTTCAATAGATTCTTTTGCAACATCCCTTTTGGCTTCCTTGAGCAGATCAACTATATTGCTCATTTTCTTGCTCTTCAGATAAAGTTCCACTTGGGGATATCTTTCACAAATGTCGTTAATGACTTCTTGAAATTCTTTTACTGTGAGTGTTCCAGAATTGTCCTTGTCTGCCTTCTTGAATATTGCTGAGATATCTTCCTACAAGCGTGTAAATAAGAAAGAAACAGAATAAGCCAAAAGAACTATGAACTGGGCAATTACTTTCTCATGAGGTAAACTAGAACAATGTTCAGTTTGAAGAATGGCAGGGTAAAAATAACAATAAAAGAACAAAAATCAAAACAGTAATAAGTCCAATTAGAGGTGATGTAATGCATAGAAAGTGCAACAGAAAACAAACAAGAACAGGTACCATGACTTTGCGCTGGTTAACTGTGGCACAATCACCGAGTGCATATACATCATTACATCCCTCAACTCTCAGCCATTCGTCAGTTGCTAAAGCACGCCTATTAGTCTGTTCACACGAACAAACATTGTGTTAACTGCTTGCAATGGGATTGAAGAAAAGATTGCTGATTGTGTATACAATTTAAAGGACAACTGGAAGATGCTCTTGAGACAAAAATAAATAAATAAATAAATTCATAGGCCTACAAGTAACATACCTGACCAATTTGCTTCATAAAATCCCTTATGACTGGATGAGTTCCAATTCCAGTTGACCAGACAACCATTCCATAAGGTACTGAAGTAATTTCTCCATTCCCCCTCCCTTTGGTAGAAATTTCTTTGTCAGATACTTTCACAACCATGGACCCCAATTTCACATCAATGCCATCTCTTTTGAACTTTTCTTCAGCAAAATTTGTGATTCTTTTGTCAAACCTGCAAATATGATCTTCCACAAGTATGAGATATCTTCATCAAGAAAATGTAGGGTTTGGGGTTATCCAAATAAATTTGAGTCCAGTTTTATGAAAACAGTAATTTATCTACAGAGTTTCATTACACATTGGCAACCAATTGCATGAATAGATGAATCAATGGGTACCTATTTTATACAAGTCATAGAAGATGCTGAAGAATTCCAGTTGTTCAAAATGGAATGTTTAGAAGATTCTTTGCAAGAAATGAACATGATGATTATTGTTAGAATATGTATATCTATGAATTTTGAATTTTGGAGTCAATTACTTACATTTAAAATTTTATTGATGCATAAAACCATGGCCCAGGTATTGCACCATATAATATTGGCATCTATAGGTTTTGGGTGATCCACGCATTTCCGTGGATTAGTCCCTAGCTTTGGAGTTCAATATTCATGCAACATAGTCTTTCCATATAAAATGAGAGATGATCTGATGGATTCCAATCCCAGATTACTTTGAAAGAGCAAGAAAAAAGGACAGAGAGAGCAATACCATGAAATAGACATAAAATGGCGAGGAGAAAACACAAGAGATGCTTTTCATAAATGGTGAAGTGATTTCAAGGCTTTTGATAATTATTCTTTCCATGTTCCTTTCTCAACTCCAATCATGGTGGTGAAAAACAAGAACGTCAGACAAATTTACTAATTACCTTTTTAAGAATTGTCGTTATATTCCTTAACAGTTACAAAAATTTGTGGTTTCAGGCTGTGCAACAATTTTATATTACTGACAAATCCAAAATCAAATAGATACATAAGAATGCTGTAAACTCTAAGACTTTTTTCAAAATCAGACTGGTCTATGGTCGCTCAATCTAAATCCTACTTTCTAACACTCCTCCCCTATGAGAAAACAGAATTAAACAAGGAACTTTTTTTCTCCATGCCCTTCATTTTAGGTAGTCAAACAGTCAGGAAATGGGAGCAAAAAACTTGATTGACCTTCCTAGTAACCAAAGAGAACTCCAATTCAATAGCAGAGAATAGTTATAGAGCTTTGAAAGCAATGAAGTATAGGTTAAAAAGGACAATTTTTAAGTTTTGTGATCCTTACATGTTGAGAATACGATCTCCTGCCTCAAGAAGTGTTATTTTTACAAAATCTTTGGCTGCAGGATATAATTTGACTAAATCCTCGTTAACAAAATCATGAAGCTCTGCAGCAAATTCCACACCAGTGGGGCCACCACCAACCACCACAAAATGAAGAATTTTCATTCTCTCTTCATCGCTTAAATTTGGCAGACTTGCCTTTTCGAAGTTGTCAATGACATTCCTACGGATCTTCTGAGCATCTTCAACTTCCTGCAAGGGAAAATGCATTTACTAGCAAGTTAGCAGCATATGTGCATAAAATTAGTCCCATCACAAATTCCCAAAAGTTTCAGCCATACATTTTACATTTTTTATTTTCCACTACAATGGTGTTGGACATCTTTATCAGACAAAGAACTTCCCAAAGAGTAAGAAGAAGAAGGAATGCTTTATATTGAAAACATTGCCAAGGATGTTACCTTCAAGAAATTGCAATTCTCCTCCACACCAGGTGTGTTGAATGTGTTTGGACGACCTCCCATGGCTATTACAAGGTAGTCATATTCTACAACAAATTCTTTTTTCCCATTCAAATTGTTATTTTGAATAGATCGGCAATAGGCTTTTTTGTTTTCCGCATCAATCTTGAAACACTCGGCTTCCCAGAAATGAACATCCACTGTTTTCTGCATAAGGAAGAAAGATCAACCAATTACTGCTTCGCCTCATATTGGCAATAACCACAAGATATTGGTTTTCAGACAACAACATTTCAAATCAGTGATAAATTTAAACAATTTTCCTCAATTTGTCTTTTCAGTGGCCCTCTGGTTCTGCATTTTGTCACGAGTTGATTGATAGGATTTCAAAATGGTTTTATTTTACTCTAGCCCACAACATTCTCGCTGCTGCTTATGTATTGATCTTGTTCCTCATAGCTGTTCAACACTACATAAAAAAGCATCCCTTACTCATCCCCATATGCTAATGCATTGTGCTCATCATTTAATATATAAAAGACCATATGTGAACAAAATCTAATCAGATGTCAACTGATGACATTGGCACCTCAAACCAAATTAGTACTACTGGATGTCAGAACACCAACATATCATATTGCTGTTCATGCTAAGAAACTAAATATCAAGATGCAAACATTTTTAGAAGAATAATGATAAGTTAGCATTCACTAGGCAAAATATACAAGAACTAATTCAAAGAAAGTAACCCACTATAAGAGAATAAATTTAAATATAATCAAATATTGATGGCAAAACTATTACAGTATGATATCGTTCATTATTGCATCAAGTGTGAGTTCAAAAGCTTGGATTAGGACTATATCTCTGTGATGAAAACTAAAATTGCATCAGTTCGACATGTTCTCAAACAGAAAACATTTGGAAACAGAATAGAGAATCTGGAATCACAAGACAAGGTCACTGATAGCAAATACTAAGCATATAGTGAATTTCACTTAAAAAAGAATACTATGGGATCACAGTTCTAATGGTTAATTAAATGTTGCATCTGTATGGTCAATTTTTATTACCTTCTGGACAATGTTACGAATAGGTTCAACAATGCTGCGAGCTTCCACTGTACCACAGGTAACACTAGGTAGCAGGGGAGTGAAAGCAAAGTAGTTACGAGGTGATATCACTTGGACATCATAAGAGGGGTCATTTAGTTTCTTCAAAAAACTTGTTCCTGCCCAACCAGTTCCAAGCACAACCACCTTCTTTTTCTTGGTCACTGCCTCAGGTGGTGCCACAGCACGTACACCATTGGATGAGTTTGCATCAGCATAAGCTACAACGCCCCCACCACTGCAAATATATGCCATTGCCACAACCAAGAGAGATGAAATTAGTAAGAAGAAGCGGCAACATAATTGATTACTAACTACTAAAATTTTGAGGAATCCTGCAATTAGGAATTTCCAAGTAACCACTTTCCCTAATTAAGCATTCGAATCTTTATCTAAGAAATTAAACCATAATCAACACCAGACCTTCAAAACGCTCTAGATCCTAAATAAAACGACATCAAAACATTAAAATGAAAGCGCAATAATCTCCATATGTTTCTCTAGACTGCTACAAATTTATTTCCCACATATTTGAAAGTTAAGGATCCAACACTAATACGCTCTGGGCAAAAGCAGAGAGAGAGGAGCACCTTCACTTTAAACTATGCTCTCTACTGTAACTGTTTTTTCTCTTATTAACATCAATGAACATATGCACTCAAATAAGTCCATATTTGCAACTCAATATTTCACCAGTACAGATTTAATTTTTTTTTTTTAAATTATTAAGTACAAATCGAAATGTTAAACCAGTTTTTCAAGATAGAACAAATCTAACATACAAGAGACATGGAATCAAAACAGAGAAAAATTATAATATTATTAGCATTTTTAAAATTAAAATATTGCATAAAATGGACAACATTAATATAATATCAAATCTGAAGAAAAACTATGGAAGTGAAGGAGATGAAACAGAGTATGTACCTGACGGCGCAGACCACAATAAACTTGGAGAGGAAAGGAGAGTCGCGGAAGGATCTAGAAGCTTTCTCGAATACGCTAAAACCTCTCATTTTCGCTTCCGAAAATTCTGGAGAAACCAATCGATAACACAGAGAGAGCGATTTTCAGATATATAGTTTTCCAATAAAACAGAGAGAAACAGAGAAAAGGAATGTTACCGAGAGAGAGACGTCGATTTTCTTCTTATGTTATAGAGAAGAAGAAAAAGAAGTAACAGAGAAATTGAAGAGAGACCCCAAAAATGCCGGAGAGGAAGAGAGACAGAAGGACGCTAACGTGATGGCTGTGATTTGTGAGGATCGTTGTCGAGATGGTTCCTTTTGAGTTTTGATTGACTTGTAGGGCAAGGAAATTGCGGCACGTGCTGTGCCGTGGTTGCGCCTTGCTGTGCTTTTTATTTATTATTTGTCATTTCAATAACAGAACGCGTGTTGTTTCGATGTTCCGCAGGGAAGTTTTATATTATTATATTAGCTACGATAGTAGAGGAACTAAAGGTTGAATTGCTACCAGTCGTTGATTGATATATGCTCCCCTGATGATCAATGGAGAATGATTTTGGAAAAATTGTATGGTTAGTGTCTCAACTTTATAAAATTTATAAATTTATTATTTTGATGTATGAATAATTTTTTTATTTAATAAATTTTTTAATTTTTAAAAGTAATTTTATAGAAATATTTTAATTACTTTTCAATAATTCACAACTTTAAAATATATTGATTTGTAATTTATTAACTTCATTTAAAATTTTATTTTAGTATTTAATAATTCATAAATTTTTCTTCTTATATTTTCTTTAATTTTAAAGATATTAGAATTATAAATCAGAATTTTAATAATTGAAAAATTGATAAAAATATTGATATGATATTATTTTTTAAAATTAAAAAACTTAAAATAAAAAAATTATTCAGACACTAATATAATAAATTTGAAAAAACTTCAGATATTAATAATATAATTTTTCCAATAATTTTTGGTGGTAAAATAAAATTATAATGAAACGCAATGTCAATGTGCTGATAATTAAATAGCCATCTTATTTTGAAGCAAAACGTAATATTTAATAAATTTTTAGGTATAAATTCTTCAAATGTTTTGGAATTGTCAGAAATTGGTATGAAATTTAAGGTGGTACCAGTCACGTTTAATTGGATGATCATCTGCCAAAAAACAATGCAAATTTCGCTTTTGACAAATAATTCAAAATTCTATTTTGAGGAAATAATTATTTTATTAAATATTGAGAAATGAAAGACTTGAATTTAATCATGTTTAATCAAGAGATGCACTATTAAATTTTAAATAAATGTAAATTTGTTAACTTTATATTTTACTAAAAACTTAAAAAAAAAATTATTAGTTAACTACCTTTCTCTTTTTTCACCTCCAAAGGTTTTTAAAATTGTTATGTAAAAGTCTAAAATATAATTTTTTTACATAAATATTAAAAAAAAATTAAATTTGAGTTTATCACTTATCAAAAATAAAAATAAAAATATGTACATGTCTAAATAGATTTAAATAATACAAAAAAAAATCTAGCTTATAAAATTTTTAGTTAACACATTTAACTTTAATTTTTTATGTAAAATTAATTTTCGACTCATATATAATTAATTTTGTTATCATATGTATATGCAATTAATGATAAAATAAATTGCATTACAAACCAATCAAATATGTAATTGGTAACCAACTAGTAATTGAATTATATTATACAATGCCATTAATATATATACATATATAAACATGCTAGTTAAGCTACCTATAAATAAATAAAAGAGTAGCGTGACATCACATGGTTTTACCCAAACGGAAGTCGAATATGCCATAAAATTGGAGAATCACAAATCAAACAAAATTGGAATTGCATAAATGTCGTAACGAATGAAATAACAAATAGGGGGCGTGGTGGCCATGATTTCTAGAAGAATGTTAGTCACTTTTGATTTTTCATTTTCCCAGCCTGTATTAGCCGTCACCAACCACATGCTAATAATGTTTATGCGTTTCACATTTGACTTTCAAAACTGATCAAACAATTGCATGTGGACTGGACTACAATTACAAGCTAAAAGGCTTTGATTTCACATGCAAATTACTCTGATTTTGGGTTAGTAAAATAATATTGTAAGGCTGAACTTCATGCTTGACCAAGGACTTGATCAAAGCTTGTATTGTCAACCTTTTTTATATTATGTACCAAAAAATTTATGTATTAATATTTAATTAAAGTAAACTTTGTGAAATGAATATACACATAGGAAATTTAGCAAAAAAAAAAAAAGCATTATTAGATAGATGTATGTATTAATGGTTAGTCATGATATGAAAAATGAAAGGGGTTGGGTTTAAATTTAAACTTGATTAATGAACCTACGGCGGGACCACCTTCAAAGTTTGAGAAATTGTTTAGGCCCATGGACCTCGGCATTCTTGGTTTAGTTGGCTATTAGTATTACACAATAAGTTACAGGACATATGGACTTCCTCTTCCTATTCCTCATTCTGGGCCCTGGGGTTGGAAACATTGGGATTAATGATATATAACAGTCCGATGTGCAGCATTTTTCAATAAATCGAGTGCATTTTATAATTTTCTTAAAATGAATTTTTTCTTTGGAAAAAAAAAATCAGTTTTTGAGTTTAATGATATTAGAGTCCTTTTCTTGAATTCAAGCAATGTCCTCGTATATCGACTGATCAAAAAACTAGAGTAAAGGGATTGGAGATTTAATTAAGATTGAATCGGGATAAAATAAAAATAAATAAATTTAATATTATATAATAAAAAAAAATACATTATTCTGTTAAGTTTTCTAGGAAAATTGAGATGATTTTTTCTTAGAAAAGTGATGGGATTTTTGGACTAAAAATTATTATTTTTTTTTAATTTTTAATTTCATATATTTAATATTTAAAATATAAAATGAAATCACTGGATGAACTTAAAATCAACTTAAAAAAATTTAGGACCCATTGTTAGATTTCTGTAAAATTAAATATACATTTGAATCTCAAAAAATCAAAATATAAAGTATCGATCTACTATTTAAATCATACATGATAGACATATATACACATTATCTGTTTAAAAAAAGTGTAATAAGACAAGCAATTTAAAATTTTACCTTAACGATAATGGATATATTGCCATAGATTGCGAGCCACAACATCCATTTAAATAAAAACAAAAGCACATTAGCCTTATTCTAAAAGCAAAATAAAAATCAAAGCCTATTATTTCGGTGCACAGTAACTCAAAATTAAGGGCACCAATGGTAAGAGAAGTCTCTTTCATCATTATTGATTAAGTCATTATAAACAGTACTAAATATGATGGAGAACTGTTTAAGATGGCCATTTAGTCATGTTATTGGCATCTAATCTGTCTTCCAAGGGCATCTAATCTGTCTTCCAAGCTGATAAGACTCTCAAGACTTTTGTTCTTCTTCTTTATTTCCACCCACACACAATTTCCTTCCATTCAATATAGGTCTGTTTCTGCTTGATGTTTGTAGGCCACGCCATTTACAAAGAAGAAGCATCATATTAGGCATGTGCAACAACTGAATTCAGACATGTTATTGTATTGTCCCGTACAGTTTAACAGTATGTTTTGGCATTTATGTTAATCTAACTTCATTAGCTTCATCAATAAAACAGTCTCATGGAGCTTTCTTGTTTTCTAAATTGTGGCTATTTTTCGGCTTTTGTAAAAATAAGTGTCATAGACTCTTAGAAATCTCACTCGTATTTAACTTCTATCAGTTGATTGTGAAAGAGATTAAAGGACTTTTGAGTCTCTAAAAAAAGTTGCATAAGCTGGATGCAGATTCTTCAACTATCACAAAATGAACTGAAGGTTTGTAATAATAAAACTGACTTTGTATTAATGTAAACATTAATACATTAATTACAAAGAGAAACATAAAGAAATAACAAAAGTTTTAAAAGCTTGAAAACTTGGAAAATTAACAGAAATTGGATAAAAGTTTAGAGCTTGATTTTGTTGTTTGCTTGATAGTCTTGTGTTTGATTGTTTATTGATTTTTGTGTATTGATTGTTAATTGTACCTAATCCCTTGGTGGCTTCTTGTATTTATAGCTGCTAAAATGTAGTTAGACCCCTTAATTCCAGTTTCATGTTCTCTACTAGCCCATGATCTTCTATTTCTTATAATTTAGCCTCAAGTACAATGCCACCTGATTAGTCTTAACTGCCACCTAATTAGTCTTAACTGCCACTTTCAGCCCGTCTTCAGTCTGACAACTCCAGCCTTCTGCCTCTCAGTCTAATCTTTAGACTCTCAGCCCCGTCTTCAAACTCTTAGCTCAGCAGCCTCTAGTCTGATAGTTTGTTCATAGTCTACCTCTCACATGCTAATTTTCGTAGACCTCAATTACTTAATTTAATTACTAAGACCCTAATTAAAATTTATGAGCCTAAAATAATTATTATTAAAGTCCAATAATTTGAACACAAGTCCATTGCAATCATGGGTCCAACTCTAGCTAATTAATAGTAATGATTTTTCCGTTTAGAAGTCTTCTTATGAGTGTGTTATTGATCTTTCATTTGGATAAACGAAATAGGAGACAGTAGCAAAGTATTAATTATAATATTAGATCCATTTTCAATTTATTTACAAGCAAAAAACAGAATTTTGAAGATCAAAGAAATATAAATGACTATTTGTCAACTAAGATATGAGAGAAGATAGAATCATGCATGTGATTTGCCATTGCGTAATGGTGGATTACCAATAAAAAGATCAAAAGTACCTACTTCACCTGAAGTGAAAAATGAACACAAGTTCATTACCAAAATGGTTGATTTCATCTTTCTTTTTTTCTGTGTTATATCTCGATCACCTTATTGTTCATGAACTTTAGACTTTTTTGGATAGGAGACAGTTACAACTATCATCAATACTATAATTGCGTAAGAAAATCTTTCACTTCCACCAAATTGACACTTTTGCCCTTGCAACTTTATACTAGCATACAAATGGATTATAAGGGTACATTAGTCATATTTTGTGATATGATAAACACATTTAAATCTTTGGATTTAGTGATTAACTGTTCTTTAATTATTGGTATAATACAACTGCAATTTGCTTATCATCATTAAACAATCCAAAAATCCAAGAAATCAACGAGACCCCAAACCCAAAACCCCTTTTCATCATTCTCAAAACACATAATTCCTTACTAATTACCTGTTAATTAGATCCAAATTAACCGAATCTAACTCATCAAACAAAAGTTGTTTTTTCCTTATTTTTCTCCCCTAATTACACTTCACCAGAAAACAAATCGTTTTTGGTCGGAGATATATCGATCTCTATCAAATTATCTTCTTCAACCTGAAAACCCAAGCCCGAATACTTCTTGTTATTGCTATCAAGAGGTATCTCTATCAACAAACCTGCTCTATCTTCCTCTTCCCATCTAAAGCAAACGCTTTCAGGCGAATCCCATCCTCCGGTCATCGGCAAACTGCCTTCAGATGAAGTATCTGAATCTGTTTCCGGATAGTACATTGACAAAGATGGGTATCTCTCCAGAGTCTCACTCCGGGTCGGATACTTTTCATTCGGATCCTCATATTCTCCTTCGTAATCCTCGTATATAACCTCCAGCGGCGCTCTTACATCCCACTCAGTAAACGATCCTTCAAAATCCAGTTTCGGATTCGGGTCGAAACCTGATTCAGCTTGGCATGCGACCCATTTATCTACTTGGGCCAGCAGAGCAGGCTTTTCAACTTCTTCGAAACGACTCTCCTTATTTTCCTCGGTTTCAATTTTTTCTTCATTCTCACTATTCTCTGGGTTTTGACAATTAAGTCTCTGTATAGCGCCGACTCGGAGAAGAAAGAGTAACAAAAGGGCAGTGAGAATCAAAACAGGGGATAAAGAGATTTTGAGAGCGTGAGGTAAATAGAGAAGAATTAGAGTATAAAGAGTGACAATGCAAGAGAAAAGAGGATTTTCCAAGGAAACTGAATTCATGATCTCGATAGGAACTAAAGCTGAAACAGAATTCAATTTCCATAGAATTTCATTTCCTTCCATAAAGAAACAAACAAAATAAAAATTTCTGAATTCTAGAAAGAAAAGAAAGATTTATGTAAGCAGAAACTGAAAACCCATTAAAGGCCAAGAAATTCACAGCAGCTTGCAAGAGATATTAGAGAGAAAATAAAGGATTCTTGTGGGGTTAAAGGCGTTTTCTTTTATTTTCAGGGCAGAATGCGTAAGAGAGAGGCATGGAATATTAAAAGGGACGGAGGCGGATGATGTGGTCATTACCTGTTTCCTATGCAATTACCGAGATGACCTTTTCTACAAAATTATTAGTATTATCATAAAAATCTACAAAATCACTATTAAAAGTCTAAAATAGAAAGGTTCGTTTTTCTACTCTGTTCATGCATGTAATTACTGCATAAAGCTTTCCCAGACAGACCCAGAAATCTAATTGGACCATGTTTATTAGTTTTGATTCAAGGTTTTAGACAGTACATTTTCCCAAGAAAATCCAAGATGGAATGTAATCCAATTCCACTTTCCTCTTTGATTTCGATTATTGGATTGTTTTTCCTCGTGACTTAGCATCTGCTTTCATTTCTGGATTGCTGGTTTTTACCTTTTTGTTTCGGTTCCCTTCCAATGTGCCATTTGTATATTAAAATATTTACTATCCGTTTGGATAAATAAATCACAAATATAAAATTTATTTAAATAAATTATCATGTCTTAAAAAAATTTAAATATAAAATTTAATTAAATTCTATATTTTTATATTTAGAATAAATTTATAAATGAATTATTTTTATTTTTATTTTCTAAAAATATTTTTGATGTAATAAATACAATTAAAAAATAAAACTACGAAAAATAAATATATTTTATATTTATAATTAATAGTTAATTTATAAATTATAATAAAAATTAACTGACAAAAAAATGTTAGGGAAAGAGAGAAACAATAGAAGAAATAGAAAGAATGTGTAGTAAAAAAAAGATGAGAAAAAGAGAAAATAAGAGAGAGAAATGGAGAGAGAAAAAGAGAGGAGAATATAAAAAAGAATTGATATTTTTGTCCATAATAATTATTTTATTAATTTTGTGAAATTTATTTATAAATTTTAATAGAATTTTATTTAATTATATTCAATTTCATATAATTAAATTCATAAAATTAAAATAAATATTTTTTATTCCAAATATAAAATTTTTAAAAAATGTGAAATTCAAAATAAAATTTATAAAATTTTATGAAATTTATTTATTTCAAATATATTGTTAGTTTCCATTTTAATTTTTAGTCATTTAAAATATTAACATTTAAAATTTGATATTTACATAAATAACTTAAAATTTAAATTTAATATTTTCTTCAAATAATTACTTATTTCAAATTTCCAAAAACTTAAAGTCTGTTAATTAGGTCTTGGAATTTGAGTAATTTTTAAAGTCCGTATCATATATCCTTTTAATTTAATTAAAATCATTTATAAATTTGAGAATTGGTTTCCAACTTTCAATTATAGATATTTACTTGTGCTAATGTAGTACATTTGAACTTAATTCAGATCAATTGATTTCGATTATATAAATTTTTTGATTTTATTTTAATAATTTTGAGTTTTATTTTTAATAATTATACTATTTTTAAATCATATTGTATTTTTTTAAAATTATAATCGTGCTAATGCAATATTTAAATTAAAAGCAAATGTAAATCTAATTTGTTAATTTGAAAAAAATATGTCCCTCCTGAACCTTAACAACCATCAAATGATAATATTTTACAAAATCTCTCCCCTCTTATTAAAAAATGTTTATATTTTGATAAAATCTCATTATTGCATTTAGAGTTCATAAGAGTCTGATTTCTTAAAATTATATTTAAATTATGTAAATATTATTTTTAATGTTATACATTTTTTTTTGAACATTGTCAAAATCAATTCACAATATAATATAATTGAAAAAAAAATGTAACAAGTAAATCATTTATAACATTATTAACTTCATTTAAAAGTAAGTTTAGTGTTAGTTTTGAATCCCTGAATTAGTACATTATGAGATAAATACCCAATAAAGTTTTTAAGATAGAAGAGACAAATGAACTACTACTAGTTTAGAGTATCAACCAAGATGAATTTATTGCATTCCAGTCTCATGTATATCTAACTTGGACTCTAAAAGGGCTCACTTTTAGCTGATTTTTATAGTTGATTATAGAAAAAGGTTTAGTAATTTCCATGGATAATTAGGACAATGTTGATACAACATTTTCAATGTGGGTAACCACACATGTTACAATCATCTTTATACTGAAATTACTTTTTTCCTTTTTTTTTTTTCATCTTCAATTAACTTTAGCTAAAAAAAAAAGAAATACTTTTCTGGGGTTATCTTTATTTCTTTTCATGACCTTATAGTTATCAATCTCCCTTTTCTATGAAATGGCTGTTGTCTTGCAATGTTGGCTGTTGGGGACATATTGACAGAGGGCGGTGGACTTATCAAAATATCAAGACTTTCTCTGCCATCCAGCTTCTATGAATTGTCTTAGCCTATGTTTGAATTGATAATATTCAAAATTAAAATTAAAAATTATGAAATGTCAAATTAATGGAATTCATAAATTTTATTTTTTAGTATCAAAATAAATTTTTTGCATTATTATTTATATTTTCATATACTGATGTTTAGTTGTTCAATTAAATTTTATAGATTTTAAAAATAAATTATTAATTTAAATTGCATTTTCAATGCACTTCCTAACCATTTTTAGATTTCAAGTTTCAATAGTTAGCCTTCTGGTTCAGACTTAATTAATTAGTTTACCTGAACTTTTAGTTTAAAGTTCGAGTTTACTCTATTAACTAAGTCGAACTGAGAATTGGTGCAAAAAAATAGAGTAAAACAAGGTAAAGAGAAAAAGGGAAACTTCTATTTCATAAAGCTCTCTCAATTTCCTTCTTTATTCTGTCCCATTATGTTTTTTTGCGCTATTGCTCAGTTCGACTTAGTTAATAGAGTGAACTTGTACTTTAAGCTAAAAGTTTAGGTAAAATAATTGATTAACTCCGAACTCCAGAGTCAACACTAACAACGTAAATTTCTAAAACTAGTCGATATCTATGCATTGGCATGACTATAAAATTATATTAAATTATTAATTTATTTTTAATATTATATTTATTTATGTTTAATATTACCTCAAAAATATGATAAAATAATAAAATTATATGTGTGTATATATTATTTATAAAACAATTACTCCATTTATATTCTTTACATATTGTATTAGAAAAAAAATACTAAATGACAATAGTGTGTAAAAAAAGTTTAGTATTATTAATATAAAAAATTATTATTATTTATTTTTTTATTTTTTATTTTTCTCATGTATATTAACATGTTCATAAGTAGATTTTTATTAATGAATATTAACACGTACATAAGCATATTTTTATTCACCGTATGTATAATAAAATGCACGTTACTAATATTAATATTTATTGTAAAAATAAATTATAGATGCATTTAATAATTTATAATTTAATATATATATATATATATTTGCGCAGAAAAAAAATCATTCAAAAAGTAGATTTTAATTTTAAAATATTAAAAAATAAATAAAATTTCTCAAGAAAGTGAAGTAGTAGATTTTGTAAAATTTTATTTAAGAGGTGAGATTTTAAAATCATTAAAAATAAAAAATTTAGATATATGATGGAATTTACTGAATTCATGAATTTTGGCTATTTTGTTATTAAATAAATAATAAATTTTGATATAATTTATGAATTTTTTAAAATCGTTCAAACTTTAGGATTTTTCTTTTGTTTTTTTTTTCTAATACATAACTATCTAGTAATTTTCAGATGAGCATCACCTGATTTTGAATTTGATATGTACGGTCGAAGTTGCCTCCTCTCATAACAAATTTAATTTTGAAAATGGATAAACGCACCCCGAAATTACCTGTTGAACCAATTTAAGGACGTTTCATCTTATGAGCAATAGGTCTAATTTGCTTTTAAGGGAATAAGTGTTACATGCGATCAAAATAAAATAAAGATAAAACGAGTGAGAAAAAAAAAAAATCGAGACTGAGAAGCAAAGAGAGAGAGAGAGGGAGGGAGATAGCGGCCCAATGACAAATCGAAAAATAACCAACACCATCGCTTTTCTTTCCTCCAGGTGAATTCAGAAATACCGATGGAAACTAGTCTTGACAGTAGTAATGGCATTGACGAGGATGCAGAATCTCGCCACTCTTTAACTTTTTGAAGCCGACACTGACATTTAAATTCAATGAAACTGGTATTATTTAATATCTCATTCAGAGAGCTTTAATTTGAGATCAAGTCTAAAACGTAAAACTCAACGAAAAGCGAGATCGAAAAAAATGAGATTGAAATTTTTTCAATGAATTTCGAAATTGATAGCAGTTTTAACCAGCAACGAGTCCTATCGCAAGTCATTCTAATGCTTATTAACTCTTCTATTCAAGTCAAGTCAATGTTCGTACTTCTACTTTTTTTCTAATCAGCTCGCGGTTTTAGTTTAATTTTCTGTTGATTTTTCACGTTGCAATTTATTTATTTTTTCTCTTTTTCAATTTGATTTTTGATATTTGATTTGCAATGTTGCAATTTGATTTTTAATTTTTGATCTTTGATTTTGTAATTTTGCAGTTTGATTCTACAGGTTGCAGATAGTGTTGTCCTTTGTTTTTTATTTTACAATTTTGATTTTTTATTATTTAGTATAAGAAGTAATTATAAATTTATTATATTTTATGTTAAAGATCTTTTCACTTTCTTTTAATTATTATATGATTTATAAACCATGCACTATGAGAAAGTTAAAATTGAGATTAATTGATCTTAAAATAAAATTTTTGTGTTTAATTGATTTAAAAGATTAATATGAGTTTGATTGATTTTTCAAATAAAATTTAAAGGAAAAATTAAGCGTTTATTCTTTCAGAACAAGAACACGTGTCTGCTGCCAAGAAGAACTTCAAATGAATTTGGTATGGTTGGCATTGAGATATTATTATTATTATTATTATTATTACGGAACCCTCATAAAATGCAGCTATAAAAAATGGCCATGTTTGTGAATACATCCAATAAAGCAGGTGATTCATGCACCTCGATTGATAAATTATATTTATGATGCCTAAATTCTATGGCTCATAATTATCAATAGTCAAGGAGTTTGAGCCTTCATATGAAGAACGTATACATAATTTCATGAGGTTTCTTTTTTCAAAGAACGAAACCTTGAAATGGCTTATTAGAAGTTAAAAACAAAATATGATTATTCAAATAGACCACGTTTCAAGATATAGATCACAACTCTGTACACGTATCAAATGATCAATCATTTATCAAATATTAAATAATGTGCCCCCAAAAAATTATATGAATATCCACTTGGATAGTTTAAAAAATGAATCAAATCTAATTCATATACATATATATATATATTCAGTAAATCTATTTCTTATCCATTTATGTTTTGGTAAGGATGGGCACATAAATCTTAAAAAAGATATATCATTTATATTTAATAATGAATACATAAAATTGAGAGAATTATCATGATAATAAAATAAATTTATTTAAAAAATATGAAAATAATATAAATATCAAATATATATTTCAATTAAAAATAATTAAAAATCATTATAATATTATTAAAAAAATTAAAAATTAAGAAATAAAATAAAGAAAAATGGGAGAAAAAAAGAAATAAAAAAGTGAAATAAAATAGAATTAAATATATCAAGGATTAAAAAGTTAACTTTTTAAAATAGAATAATCATTTTATTAATTTTATCAAATTTTAGGGATCAAATTTTTATTTATTCTGAAAATTTTAAATATTAAAAGGATCCGTGCCCCTTATTTCTATATATATGCGCCTATAGTTTGGATAATTTATTTTTTTTATAGATCTGATTTTATTTTTATTTTGAAGTTATATGACATAAAGGTAAATGAAAATATATGATTTTAACTTGTTGTTTGTTTTATTCTAATGTACTTTTTAATTTTATTAATATAATTTTTATTTTTTCTAAAAAAAATTGAGAGAGAAATAGTTATAATGCAATATTAATTTTTTATACTTTGAAATAAAAAATTTAATTACTCTCATCATTTAAGTATTTAATCTGCATGAATAAGTAAATAAACGATTTCAGAGTAGAATTGCTTTTACATCCTTACAATAAAAAAGCATCAATGCAAATTGCAGGACCTAAAATTACCAGATGAGTGAAAATTGAAATTAACCTCATTAAAGGACCCTTTAACTAATTATGTACTCTAACAAGCAGGAGTCAGGACATAAATAAAATAAGTACCAGAGCTACATAAACTGTTTTTGACGAGTGACTTTTGATAGTACTGTATTAACTAAATGTTTATTGTGTAGTCCTAGTCAGGTAGGATTAACTCAACAGTCAACAATTAATTAGGCTAATTAATTTAATTAATAATTATAATGGACAAAGTCACATGCAATTCCCAAACCTTAAAGTTGTTGTATCCACAAGTAATAGTTCCCAGCAAGCAATCATGACAGGGAAACAAGCAATACATATGCATGTCAATTTACACCATGCTTATTTAAGAGTTAGGAAGGAAAAAATTATAAGAGGATTTAATGTATGGAGAAGGCAAAGTGAATCAATTAGAAGTGAGTTTTCTTTTCTAGTTTTAAGTAGACAAATTAATTAATATTCACAGTTAAATAATATTAATCCTTGATTTGGAAATGTACAATTCGAATTGAAATTTCATGATTATGATACCAATTCTAATTACATTTAAATAAATAGTTGATACTAATTATAAGAATATAATCAATTATATTTACAAGAATTTAAAATTATTTTAATTTTATTTAGACTTATCTCATGTACCAAACTAGTAAATAATGAGATATGTTAATTAATATGACTATTTTATTTATTTTTTATTCAGTGAAAATATATCGATAATTTTTTTTTATATATTTTTATCTTATTAGATTAATATATATACTCAATATAAGTAATAATTTTTTTACTATTTAGATTTTGAAAAAGAATAAAATGAGAAGCAGATAGATTTTTTTTTTTTAATTTTTCTAAAAGGGAAAAAAACTTACAAAATGCAATATACTCAGCCCACCCTCATCTCCCCACTTCTCTTCTCTTTCCCTTCATGCAAACAAATATTTTTTATTCATTGAGGAAAATGCAAACAAATATTACTTACAAGGTAATAAATTAATTACATTTTAATTTCTTTATTCTAAATTTCTAATTAAATACTAATTAGATTAAAATTATACTTAATTAAAGCCCTAATATAGAGAGGGTGAATTACCAAACTTGGTGGCGCTGGTCCAAGAGCCAAGGCTAATTGTCAATCGACCAACAGGCATGGATGCTTACTATGCACGTGCTCTGCACAAAAGGTGAGGTGCCCCTCATAAAAGGAAATTGGGTTCATCATTAAAAAGTTAATGGAAAAAAAAAGAGTAGAAGGAAATGCAAATGCAAAAGTCTTTAGCTTTTTGATGCTCTGACTGCGAAAGGAATAGATTATACAACTGTAACAACTCTCTCTCTCTCTCTCTCTCTCTCTCTCTCTCTCTCTCAACCATTATTAAGTTGGGTCGACCACTAAATTTTTTGAACTAGCTTGACTTTCAAGAAAATAATCCATAGGAATAGTCGGATTGGATATGTTAAAAGAACAATGAACTTTAGGCACAGGGTCCCCAGTTAGTTCTTAGGTATGTATGGGTTAAAGCAAGAGCATCTCATCTTTATAAGGAAAATGAAGAATTTCAGTGTAGAGTCAGAGAGAAGAGGTATAATAATTTGAAATCCAAATGGACCCTCCTCCCATTATCTAATTAACAATGTCTAATTGTTAAAACTTTTCTGTTTCCCCTATTTTGAAAATGCTACTATAATCTCTAATTATCTCTTGCTCTGAAATTGAGAATTTTTTTTTTTTAAGGTTTATAACAAATTTAAATTTATTAATTTTATTCCTAAAAAAATTGAATTTGTTTTGAAATAATATCTATTTTAGATATAATTCTTTATATAATTAATCAATAAATTCTCTAAAAAGTATATTTTATTTAATTATTTTAGAATTTAAAAATTTATTTTAATTTCTATTCTATTTGCATAGCTAAATTCGGTGGATTGAAGAAATAGGAATTTTTATAGTTAATCTTAAAAAGTTAGGGGGCTCAACTCAATACGGTAGTCTCTCAAAAGCGTATTTTCAACTATTTTCACGATGCTGATTTTTTCTTTGGATTATTATCATGAATTTAATAATCAATAATAGTCTCTAAAGGAAGAAAAAAAAAAAAACAATCGGGCAGACCTATAAGCTGCTAGTTGGTGGGAAACCGGCGTTATGAAGAGTTTAAATAGATGGTGGTTATTAGTTGTGGCAGACAACAAATCTAGACCGTCAATTCAATGTTTAATAACATAACATACAAAAACGTGGGAAGAACAGAACACAAGCTTGTCTTATCATAGATATAAGCTTCTTCTAGTTCTAAGTGAATTGGTGTGTCTTAATTTACTGGTAAAAAATCGAGTGTTCTAAGAGTAGACATCAAAATTCAAATCTCGCTCAAGTTAAATTCTCTCTTCAATACTCAACAAGTGAGCATCTGTAAAAATAGTAACGTATAATTACCCAGTTGGAGGGAGAGAGGAAGGTGTTTTAACTCTAATGGTGGTGGGGTTCAAATCATGAATTGGTGACAAGGAATATGCAACCTCATCACATGGATATTGTGATCAAGCGTACAATACATTTGGGACCTACACCTTTCCTTTTTAACCCTAGATGACTTCTCAAATTTGGTTATTTTTTGTATCATTCAAAAACTTGCAGCCAACTAAGGAAGACCTGGACGCTATATTACCACCCTGTCAAGTGACCTAAAATAGAATAAACAGGTTGACTACTAAAGTCGGTGAAAAGAAAATTAGCATCTACAATAGATTGTTAATATAATTAAAATTAATCTATACTTCAGCTAATGCTTAATAACCGTTCTACTCAATCAGGCTGATGAGGCATTACAAAATATATTCGGGTAATATAGGTCACAATATACAAAAATATCCAATTTCCCTTGGACGGTATACCTAAACTCCACATTTACAGAATTCAGCGATTCAGCCTGTACACAACTACGGGGTTCAGTCTTGAGAGATGTAAATGTAATCTCTATCCTCTGAAACTCTGAAGAATGTTAAGGAAAACCCTTGCAACAATTATTAGTACCTTGTATGAGGAGAGTTGTAACCTTCAAAATGCTGAATACCACCAGGAGAATTTCCGTATTGGGGTCTTGATGGTGGAGTTAAGAATGGAGCCGTGGACCAAGGAGTAGTTCCATAAGGTGAACCTAAGGCAACAAATAAATTGATCAGAAGATAACAAACCAATAAAAAGAAAACAACAAACCAAAGAATAAATCATCACTAGAATGATGTCATATCAGATATCTGCAATCTAAGATTATCAATTTTTCAAGGAATAAACTAGATTCAGCTTGCCAGATGCAGCACAATCATGCCTGCATACGCTAAAGAAATTCACATATTTACCACACGCAACTGCTTTCCAAAATTGGCCTACAAGATTCACATTAGCATGCCTTCAAAGTAATTGGCAGGGAAAAGGCAGCTCGACTTCTTTATGAACAAATGATTTGTTACAAATCTATGCGCATGAACATGACACAGACTGTTGGAGTAACTACCATGAGGAGGGGCCCAAGCACGAGAAGCATATGAGGGTGCTCTTGGAGCCTGCAGACTAGCTTGAGGACCTCTAGCAGCATTGATTGTGAATGAAGAAGACCTCATATTCCCAACAGGAGGAGCTTCCATTATGTTGCTCCTATAGGGGTCAAACATAGGATCAGCACCCACAGCTGTATTCTTGCTATCCAGGTTTCTACCACCATAGGGATCAACAGCCCCATAACTCTGATAAGGGTCAGATCTACCTCCAGGAATCGCACCATAACCTCCAGAATACCCACTGTTCTGTTGTGGAACATAACTTTCATGACTACTATAAGGAACAGGTGCTCTAGGCACAGGAGGATATTGATAACTTTGATATGTCCCATAAGCAGATCCTTGCCCTTGAGTTACTGTGTCCACCTGCAGTATTTTACATAGAAGCCACTAATGATGCAGATGTATATTTTGGTATGATAAAGTAATGCAAATCTTAGAACCTAACAGCCATTGATCTTCCTTGCAGAAGCAAAAGAGAAAATAAACAATGGTTAGTCAACATTTGAGCCAGGACAAACTGGGCAACTCCAGCTTACTTTGTTGGTAATTTGGTACCCATGGTTCAACAGATGAGGAGCTGGATGAGATCTTTCCCAATGTTCACCACCCACTGGATCGAGAGAAATAGTATCAGGATCTCATTCACATGAAAAATGGATAATCGATAGCAAAAGGCTACACAAAAACCTGATAAAGCTCCTTGATTTTGCTCTAAAGGCCAAGTATATGAAGCATCGGAACTTTCCCGAGAATATGGTGTAGAGTTGGTCTTTAAAGAAAGTTTCATCTCCTCCAAATATCTCTGAGAGTCTCCTCGACCAAGTTCAGTAAATACAACCTTACAAAATGATCAAAAGCATCAGCCATTTTATGATCTGCAGCATGCCAAATGAATAATAAGATACAAGTTTCAAATATTCACCTGGTCAAAAAATTCATATGAACCACGCATATCCTTGCTCATGGGCAAAACATAATTAGCTGCCAAAAAAAAATAAGAGGTTGTAACAAACCATTATAAATTACAACTCAAAAAACCAAAAGAATTGGTGCTAAAATTCAGAATGATTATTTAAATGATGCCAAACATTGTTATAGAATACCTAACATATTATTCACAGCATCAGGTGGAACTTCCTTCCCCATTTCTTTAAATCTTTTATCTGCACGAACCTTCAACTCCTCTGGTTTTGGAAATACCACAACAGCAATCTGACTTGTGACACAAAATTGAAATGAAGAACAAAATCAAATCAATAAGTGAAACTTTCCTTTATAAATAACAGGAATAGTAATATTATGCCACTACCTTGTGGAAATTTGCAAATGGTCTCAATTTACGTTTGCGTGCACTCTTGAAAACATTAGTTTGGTCAATGATATAATTGCGAGGAGTCCTGGCTGCCCTGGCTAGTAGGATATCAAATATTGCATTAGCTTGACTGATCAGGCGATCAAATCGTTCACCATAATTGTTCTTACGCAATAATCCAGGAACCTATAAAGACAAACCATGTTTATAAAACAGTAAAACTATTGAACTAGCAGATTACAGATAATGCACAAGACAAATAAAAAATATACAGAAAATGGGAACCTTCATCTGATCTAGAACCAAGTTTGTTCCAAGCAGAAAATAACGCTTTTCAGGATGCTCTTTAACCCATTTCTCTGCCCAGGTAGTCTTACCCGAAGCAGGTAATCCCACCATCATCATTACTTCAGAATCTCTTATGTCATGGAAAACAGGTCCCATTATTGAATTTCCATCGTCAAGGGCTGAAGCCCATGGTTTATATCCTTCTTCAGGAACAAGTCCATCTTCAGCACTGAACTGCAATTGAACCCCAACATTTTTCAATAAAACATGAGCAAAGAGTGCTGATTCCCATTGGAGCTCTTTCACAGGAGAATCCACCACTTCAAGACCCCTTGGACCAGCATCAAATTCTTTTGCAATGCCCATCCATTTTCCATTCTTGGAGAATCCTATAGATGCTAATGGTTTACTTTCAAGATCTACAGCACACAAAATTATATCTCCAACCCCAAATTTTTCACCATAATCTGAAAATTTTCCAGCAGTAGAGAATTTTCCTGTTCCCCCTAAACCAAAGCTGTGCAGGGTCTCACCAAGGTTTCCCACTGCATCATCTCCTCTTGAAATGCCAATTCGGCAGACATGCTGCTGATCTGGGGGTGTGTCTTCCATGTTAACCGGCTGAGCAGAGATGACTTTGCAACCAAAACAATACTTCCCTCCAGTAATTCCAACATTTGCACGAGCACCAGACCAGCAATAAGCAAACCCTCCTTCGTGAAGTGCAGAACCTTTAAGACCATTTTCAATATCGAAATCTGAAGTAATTAAGGAATCAAACACAAATGATCAGATACCTAGAAAAAGGTTTCGCAATCGACACAGCTTTTACTTTTACGCAAAATTGATCAGCCATGTCCTATGTTATGCTTCTCTATCAATTCAATGTTTCTGCAAGTCACAATTCACTTGAATTTCACAAAAACTATCAAATCACCCTATGCACTGCAGTTTCAGTGAATAAAATTCTACATATCAAAACCTACCTGATTCTGATTCTTCTTTTTTTCAAAATGGCACTACTAAACAACAAACTCCTGCTAGATGTATTCCACTTCTCATGCTAAAAGAAACTTCAAAAGAAGCAACATAGAATTCTAACGTTCATAAGACAAGGTTTATATTCTTCTACAACAATAACAATAGATATTATATAGGTTCTGGTCCACTTAGCTTCTCAGTAACTACATTCCTAGATTCCAAAGTTTTAACTATCATTAAATATCAACAGCCAATTAGACCTTAACAAAAAAGAATTACAGGCATAGAAATGGTCAACAAAAAGAGGAAACCTAAGTTGCAATCAGAGGGATTTAGAACCACGCAATTCCGGCGAGGCTGTGTTCTTGGAGAATTCGACTCAGCAGTATCGGACCTTGCTCTTCTAGACTCAGGTTCGTGTTCATCTTCAAGTTGAAGCTCGCGTTTCGAGGCCGCCATTGATGAGAGTTATTTCTATTTTAAGCGAAAGAAATAGAGAAGTGAAGTAATGGATGTTTCGGCTTTAGTATATATACATAATAATATGAGATTTAAGTTGGGCTAGCATTGGGCTTTACTCAACACATATTTTGCTAACTGGGATTTGATATATTTTCATTTTTATTTAATTATGTGAGTGTTAAATTTTCAATTGAAAATATAAAATTCGTTAAATTAAACTGAAAAAAATATAACAGATTGGATTTTTAAGTAATTAAATATTTGATATTTATTATAAATATAAAATATTATAACAACAGTTTTTTTTTTTTAAAAGATAATTAATTTTGAAAAATAATGCATTTAGACATAATTACAATTTCTCTCTCAATAGATATGGACCCTCCCCATTTCCGAAGAAAAAAAAAACAAAAATTAATAATATCATCACAATTAAAACGCTTTTTATATGAAAATTAATAACTTAAAATTTCCACAACGTGAACATTTTATTATCATGAATTCAAATACTGATTCGAAAGTTTGGCTCCAGATTCTCTCCTACTGAGATGAATATCATGTATAATGTTTTTATAATATCTATCATGATTTTTTAAATTTCAAAAGTCAGTGGCTATAATTTACAAGTTTTTTAATTTAATAATTAAATTTATTTTTCATTTACAATTGAGTTGAGATGAATATCATGCATAATGTTTTTATAATACCCATCATGATAAAGTCAATAGCTATAATTTATAAATAGATTTCAACCATTGTTTTTGAATTTGATAATTAAATTTATTTTTTCATTTACAATAGAAAAAAAAAACTCAAACTTGAGATATCGTCTATATTAAAATATATTAGATTGTATCATGTTAAAATTTTGTGTACAATAATAATATAAATTATGTAATTATTATTATTGTTAGCTTTTATGTATTATGTTAATCCTAGTAAGGAAAAATATCCCTGACATGAAAATTTAAGTGTCATGAACTAAAATTTCTGAAACTAAAGCTTTTTATATGAAGAAAGAATGACTATAACATATAAAAACAAAGTATTATCATTATATTAAAGGAAACACAAGTCATTTACCACACTTGTGAGCAGATATAATGTACATTTATCAGAAAAATATCAAATGAAATCGAAAAGGTAGATAAGAAGAGCATGCATGTAAATGAATAGGGGGACAATAGGACATTTTGACTCTGTTGAACTCATATATAGCGATAGATCTTTGGTGTGATAATGGGATAGGAAATGCATCTGACTGACGGGAAGATATTGTTAGCTATCCTGTATTGTAACAAACATGGACAAATGACAAGGAATGTTCATTTTTGCCTCAAAATGTTTTCGATTACTGAAAAAATCAGTATTTTGATCAGCTATTGCACAACAAAGCTCAGTATTATTTTCAGCTACTTAGCTTGGAGGATGGAGGCCTTTATTCCCACCACCAAACTTTGCACCTCTTTTGTTGTTTTACCTTTCATAGAACCTAGGGATTGAAGTTCCTTTTCCAACTAAAAACTGGAAATAATTCCTTTTCCTATTCAGGAACTGAGAAAAATATTAATTTTAAATTATAAGGGATTCAAATTACCAAACTTTTCCATACTATGAGCTAATTTTTTCCTTCTTAAATGATTTTTCATTAAGAGTAGCATAATAAATCTATGCTTTCCTTGATTTAAACCTAATCCCGTTTGCAAACTTGCGAGTAAAGTTCCACACCCATTAACAGCTGTCTTTCAATTAGAAGCTGTGTCCAACATTCTGCTCAAAATGTTCTGTTATCATCTATCTTTCCACCTGTCAATACTAAAACTACGCCTTAATTGGCTTCCCTTTGAGCCCTTGACTACTCTAATTCTAAATTAATTTGTTTACAAAACCGAGTAAATGGTCCAAAATTTAACACAAACAGGAAAAGATCAAAGAATAGAAGAAGCAAGGAATTGTTTCTTCATTTTATTAGGCACAAATCATGCATGAAAAATTGCAGATCATATACACTAATCATTTTCCATTCTTTATCGAACCAGAAGGGCAAAGATTGCCCTTAAACAAATGTCACTAACCAACAAATGTACACTCACAAAGATACAAACAAGCACAATCTCTTTATCTTCAATGGAAGAGTTGAAGAATTAAACTTCACTTGTCAAGATTCTTGCAATGTACAGAACCTAACCCAAAACGAGAACCAGAACTCCCGTGCTATTTTTCCTATCCACAACAAACAACAATAAAAAAAAATCCGTGTTATATACAACACCCAGTTTGTTTTCACACCTGAGTTTCCATGAACAGCCCCTTTCTTGGAGAAGCAAATAATGCCACTGATATGTCAGCGAGATTCTTCCCATTTAATCTCGATTTGTAAGACCTTTGTATCTTTGGGGCATTTGGGGCTTCAATTTCATCAAAATCGCTTGAATTCTCAAAATCAATTGGAGTTCGAAAAGCTCGAGTCTTTGTTGGTGTGCTATAAGCAAAGTGCCATTTTTTTGCAACCACAGTCTGTTAATGCAAAGAAAAAAACAAACAATAATTAATCAGTAATCAAACCAAGCAAGTATTAATCAATTAATAGAATTAAACACAGTTCAATAATACTTACAGCTTCTCTAATTACTGAAGATACATGGAAAAGCTGCTTCAAATCATCATGATCTACACCACATAAAATCCTAATCTGGCAAACAGAAATAGAAATAGTAATCAGAGACAGTTCAATTAGAACTCAAGAAGCAAATTATTCGAGCTAGAGATTTGAGTACTAATTAACACTAACCAAAATATCCTGAGGCAGGCTTTCAAGCGCAGATTTCTCAGGTTCTAAACTACAAAGCCTTTTCAGTGGGGTTTTGATAGGTGAATCAAGAGCCAAAAAATCTTCTTCATGATTCGAAATTAGAATCCTTTTTCTCCCAAAACTTCGCGTATATTTCACAAACCCTGACACTAAGCCCTCTTCACCATCAATTCCACGCCTTGAATTCATTGAATGACATCTCTTTCCCAATACCATTTCCAACAAATATTCAAATCCCTTGTCAAATAAATTTCTTGCCTAAATCTGCATAAAATATAAAACAAAATCAAGATTAGATTATGCTGCTAATTACAGAATTAGAAACAGTAAACAGAATCAAAAGAAAGACTTTTTTGAAAGCAGAAAAGGATTTTGAAAAAATAGGAGAATATATGAGCAAATCTCTAAGAGAGACAAACCTTTATAAACCCTAAATTTGATAGAGAAAGTGTTGCTGTTAAGGTAAAACCCTTATAATAAGGCGAAAATGGAGACAGAACCCCAAGCGCAGAGAAAGTTCAAAGTTTTTCAGTTTTGCTTCAAAAATGTAAAGTGGCGCTTATATAGCGTAGAAAAGATAGTGTTCCACAATTTAAAAATATTAAAAAAAAAAAAATCTGTTGCAGTAAATAATAAATAAAAGTGAGTTCTACGCGGTTATGGAAATTACTGGAGAATTCCAATGAAAATATCTTCCCTCGTGTGAGTTAAAATTATCCTTTTGGCGGTTAAAAAAATAAAAACTAGCCGTTTGAGTTGAACACGTGTCGAAAGTGATGACGTGGTTATTTGTCGGTCCAAGTCGGCTGCGTCGGTGTCCTCTCGAACACGTTTTTGTGTTTTTTAGTTCATAGAGTTTATGGTATGCTTAAAAAAAAGAAGAGATTTGTTTATAGTAACAGGTGACGTGGGTTAGGACTGATTTTGCAGTTAATACAATGTGCACGTGGCAGGATGGTAATGGTTGGTGATATAGAACATTGATGGATATGTAAGTAGATGGTAGAGATCTGATGAGAATGTACTCATGAGATGTAGTTGAGCAATGGCCATTGCTTTGTTTGACCAAAGATTAGGAAAAGGCGGCTGACTGGTGTTGATTGGTTAGTTTACGGGTTGTACAAAATGCTAATCTAAAAGAGAGTCAAAAACACGTCAATAATAATAATGCTTGATAGCTTTTATAAATTAGTGGGCTAAGACAAAGCATGTTTTTTTCACTTTAATCACACACAATAAATAGATTGCACTTAAAGGTATAGATCTTGTATTTTGTTTTTGTTTTTTTTTTTTTAATTATTTGGAGGCTTGTTAATAATAATAATAATAATAATAATAATAATAATAATAATAATTAATAACAAGAAGTAATAATTTATTAAAAAAATTAATATTGCAAGTATATAGTTTGAATATTCTTCTCTCTATCACCAAAAGGCTATTGTAGGGAGATTTAAATTGTTTTGATCAATTTGTTAATAACATATGATTATATTTTATTTATTTTGGAAATACTGATTTTCTTTTAGTTAGTTAGGATATTCTTGAATCAGTTTAAGCGTAATTGAAATTACTAAAATATATATTTTAGAATTATCTCTTGAATGTAAGAAAGCAAATTATCTTATCAACCACACTAACCATCAAAATTAAAATAATAATATTAAAATACCTTTTTTCCCCCTTTCTCTCTGTTTTAAGACAAGGTAAATATCAATTAAAAGTATTTAAATTGTATAACAATCTTATTTAATTTTAGAATGTGTTAAAATTGTAAAATTTTTTGTTAAGGATTGTTGATTGATATGAATGGCCATGTTTAGCTAGCCCGACTCAAGTTTGACCTAGAAAAATAAGAGATTTGATTTAAATTTTAAATTCCAAATTTAGGATCGAAGTTGATCATAAAGGATATCAAATTTAAACTCAACTTGAAATAATTAATATATATTATGTATATCTTATAAACTAAAATTTAAATTAATGTATAAGATCAAATAATTTAATTTTTTAATAAATTCATCACAGGAATGACCCGGCCTTGCTCTAAAAAATGTTCCATCCAAATTTTGACTCATGCATTGGAGTTTGAATCCAGCCCGCCCGTTATCGAGTCCAGCTGCTAGGATTTGGCAGCCCAAATGAAAGATGCTATAGGCTATAACAGTGTGATAAAACCTAAATAAGAATTAAAAAATCCACATATGAACAAACATTTTTCCACCGTTCGTTGTACTTTATACCGTCATTACGCCTACTTCCTCTAAGGAATGAAATAAAGAATTATTGCTTAATTTGCTAAGTTTGCTAGAGTTTTATTTTTTGCAAGCCTCGTGATTTTTTTCAAGATGTAATTGGTTCTGCATGAAATTGTAAACTTTGCCCCAGTTTGATATATGAAATCTGTAAATTTCTTCCCATTAGTTCAAGGCCAAGTAATAATCCTAGAATACTTGTGTTAAGAAGTAATAACTATCCAAGGGCCTTTGGCCAAGTTCAGAATCTAAAATGTAACATGCTTGCATGAAACATGAATAGGTTAGCATGGAATTAAAGAATGTACAATAGTTAAGCAGATGGTGTTTGTGTCTCAGTCACAACAAAAGATTATAGAAGCTGTCTCCACTTAGGTTGAAGGCCATTGCGAAGGGGCTCAGAGATCCTGGAGATGGAAATCATTTTCTGATTGACTGTTAAAATCACAGAAGAAACTCCACACAGAAGCGCAGTTTTCATCACCTGTGTAAAACAAAAACAAAACATTGGTTGATAATATTGATACATTTCTGAAAACATCGAATTATCGATACTGGGTATGTATTAAGGGTTGAGGATTTTTACACAGTAGCTCCTAATGTGACCCATTTTAACTACTTAAAAATTTTTATAAAATTTTTAAAAAATTATATTTTGATAGTGTTTGATGTAATGAATCTATTGATGTATTTTTTATACTAAACAAAAATCATTTAGACAACTAAAAATGTATTCTAAATGCGTTAAATCTAGACCGTTAAATATAATATATAAAATTTATAATACATTTTTAGTTGTCCAAATGATTTTTGTTTAACTTAAAAAATATATCAATAGATTCATTACATCAAACACTATCAAAATATAATTTTTAAAAAATTTTATAAAAATTTTTAAGTAGATAAAATGAGTCACATCAGGGACTACTGTATAAAAATACACAGCAGTCCCCCTCAACCCATGTATTAACTATACATTAATATAAACATAATTAATTCACCAACAGATTCATCCTAGGAAACTTTATGTTAACCATGTCACCAAGAGGTTTCAGCATTGAAACCAGAAAGTTGGACTTGAAAGTCAAAACAGTACCTAAACCCATTTTTTTTCATCTTCCCATGTTTTAAGCTGAAGCAGGCCAGACTTTCTCCTATCATTTTTTATTTATCGCAACAGCACACAACACGATACACAAGTATTCCATGCAGTACCTATTGCAAGATGGCATGGGAATGAAAGACATTGAAAAATGGCATAAAGCATTCAGGTTACTTGAAATACCATTTAAAAGCAAATTCTTATAGTCATCATCAGGAACTTGAAATCTCCGATGCCCTGATGAAGAGGCAGCCATAGGTAGGAATGGATGGAAAGAGAAACCATTAACTGTGTCTGTATAATAGAAAGAAAGTGATAAGAATATGATTGAGCAAAAAACCAAATTGTGACAGCTGGAGAGAATTTGGCATATAAATACCTGCTGCAGCCTGAAAACTGGATATCCACTGCCCAGTTTGTAGATCATATATGTGAACCAAACCGTCCTGAAAGCAAATTTTGAAAAAATACAAACAAGTAATTGAAGATTAATGGTTCCAGGTATGGCAATAGCCTTTTACTCCATTGTGGAAAGAACGATAAAGCTCAAATTATACCTGACCACCTGTACCAAGATGGCCGCCAGAGGGATCAATATCGAACAATATCCGTTGATTGGTTTGTTCTGAGGATCTATATAACCTAGCAACACAACGAACAAAGAAATATTATAAAATACCAAGGGAAAACCCAAAATCTTAGGTACAGTAGCATACACCTATAATTTCCCTATTACTCCCTCAAGCTTGACAAATATCTAATTATTCATGAGAAAAGCAATGACCCATAATATAAAAATACTTACTTGTAAACCACTTCAACAGTTTTTCGCATATCCCAGCACAGTATATATGGATCCTGAAAGGAATATGAATGTGCATATATGTTGTTAATTGCACATATACTATAATTATGTTTGTGGAATTAAGAAGTCTATATGTGCATGAGAATCTGCACATGCTTCTGTCTAGTTTTTGCTGGGTTAAATGCCATGTTATATATCATAGCACATTACACTTAAATGCTGCTTAGTTCACAACAAACAGCTTTGCTATGGAGAAGGCATAAAGCAATAAGACTAGAGTGCAGGGAGGAAGGAAGGAACCAGTCTACTTTTACAGTCAACGACCACTGCCACAAAATTGAACACATTAGACCAACAGGCTTGGAGCAGACGGAAGTTCTATTCTAACCTATAATTCTTACTTCATATAGCTTAGTCCAAAAGGGGGGAAAACAAACTTATTAAACCAGCATTGCAAAAAGAAATACAAACTCTATGGTTCGAGGCATCCATCATCCAGGCTAAACAATATGATGATATCTATGGACAAGAAACAAAAGGAAAAAACAGAATATATTTTACCTTCCGCCCTCCAGTGTAAAGATAGTTTCCATCTTTTGAGAATTGGACCTGAAAGGTAAAAATACTCTTTCTTTATTGATTGATACAATAATAAAAATCAAAATAGTAACAATTAATTCTCACTTACATGTGTAACCCCACCTTCTTGACCATGCAAAACATACAAGAGTTCCATATTATCCTCCCTAAAGATTGCAGCAGTCTGGCTGTAAGAACCAGTAGCTAGCATTCCACTATGAGACGGACAAAAGGCAATGGCAGATATTATACCTATAGACAACAAAAAATTAAGAACAATGTGCTTTATTGCTTTTATTAATTCTCCGTACTCATTTAGGTAGCTAAGAAATAAACCTGTTTGCCCTTCCTTTTTTCCTTGGAGCGTTGAGTATTGTTCAAAATCTCTTCCAGGCCGATGAATATCAAATACCCTTACGGATTTGTTGTATCCAGCAAAAATTCTAACAGATAAAGTAAGGATCAAGGAAAACAAAAACATATGTCATTGGGTTCTGAACGAACTTGAAGAAGACTAAACAAATAAACTGATGCCAACAACAAATGGCACTCTACTGATGATGCAGAACATTTTCATTTTTGGCCACGTAAACGACATCTATACATCAATCTAGACTCAATCCCATATGAAGCTTAAAGGAAAAATTTCTACTAAAACAAAGAAGATTATAATAAGTGAAAGATGGAAACCACAATCAGGCAAAGTATAAACCTGGTGGAAAATCACTTTCTTACTTGGTTCCAGCAGGATTAAATGCAATTGAAAAGGCAGCAGAAATTTCATCCACAGCATCATAAGCACGATAAGTGCAACGCAACTGCAAATATCACCATCCATAATCAGATATCAGACAATAATAAACCTAAAATGGATGAAAAGAAAAGCTGTTAACGCCATCCATAACAAGGAGCATGTAGACTCTTAATATTTTCCAGTCAAAACATACCCTCAGTAAACAAAGACAATGACCTTACCCCTTTTTTTTCTTAATACAAAACCATTACGATGCTCTATTTAGAGCCTGAAGAACCACTAATCTCATCTGAATTCTGAAGAGTAGGAAGTGGGAACAAAAATCACAAGAATAATGCAAAAAGTAAAGAAAGCAATACCAGGCCAGAATTAGCATCCCAAAGGTGAATTGGATGATCACGAGTAGTACTTGCAAATACACAACTAACAGGGTCTGAAATGCCAAGCAATTTGGAAGTCAAGCATACATCTTTTGACATCAATACATCATCAACAATTGTAAGCATACAAAATAAAATGAAAACTCCACAAGTTCAACAGAAGCACCTGAAGCATTCATATATGGGTACCAACAGAAGTCATAAACAGATTCTCCTTCTTTCACAACAAGGCTAGCATCATAGGAATCTGATAACCAAAATATTAACACCATAAATATAGCTATAGGAAAATGGCGCAAAAAACATTGCAGATAAATCATGAATTTACCTGTATCAGCATCTACAGAACATGCATTATAATCGCTGCCGCTACCATTATCTGGTCTAATCATAAATAATATGTTATTGTAGTACCGACAAAAGAACTTAGAGAAAATGGGTAATTCCCATTATTATATTTCCTATTATATTCAATAATAGCATAGAAACTTACAATGAAAACAGACGCAAGGTATTGTCCTCTGAACTCGTTAAAAAACAAGATCCATCGGGAGACCTTAAAGAAAATTAAAATTAAGAGACTAACAAAGAGAAAAGAAATGGACTTAGTAGATGCAAAGTACCGATACCATTTAACGCCTTTGAGGAAATTGTTAGGGTTTGAACCAGTCCTGAACTGCTTATGGAAATGCTGAATTCTCTGTGGAGGCAAATCGAACCTAATTACAGGCCATGAGTGGTCTTGTTGTTCAATTGATTGTGAGGTCTCTGTAGCAACTTCCATGGCTGAATCGTGCTGCTGCTCTCCTTCTTCCATTGATTTTCGGTCTGAAAGTGACTCGGACGGAGAACAAGAAGCAGGGTTTAGTTTGAACTGGAATGGTTTTTGCGAGGTTTCTGCTTTTGAGATTATGCAATTAGCGCCAAAATAGTCAAGTAGAAGGGCACTCGATAGTTTTGGGATACAGTAAAACCTTTATTAATTTTATGATTTGGATAAGTAAATTCTATTAATTAAAAAAAATATTAATTAATAAATAAATTAATAATTTATTAATTTAAAAAGTATATTTATAATTTAATAAATAATATTTAATTAATTAAAAAATTATTGTATTTTATTACATTTATAATCAATCTAATATGAATTAAATAAATTGAAAAAAAATAATAAATTAAATATGAATTAATAATTTTAGAGTTTATTACGGTCAAGCAAGCACTCAAAGTATTAATATTTTATACGTTTTTATTGTAATATGAGAGTTTAATTTCAGAATTTTTAAATATAATAAAAAAAATTATAAATTAAATATTTAACTCATATTTTAATAAAGTATTATAGCTAGTATATCATATGTATAATATTAATAAATTATTAATTTATAATATGAATGTGACCATATAATTATATATGAATTTTTAGAAAAATATTATTTTATTAATTTATCGAAATTATTAATTTAATTTATTGACCCAAATCAAAATTGGAGAATATTATTATATATTTAAATATTAATTTATCGAGTATTAATTTATAAAAATTTTACTATAATTACATTTACTATGCTAATATTTAGTAGAATTAAGTGAAATTTACTCGTAAAATTATATTATTTTAAGAGTAAATGTACAATTTGAACATCAATTTTATTAAATTTTCTTTCTTTTAATATTAAAAAGAAGCATTATATAGTCTAATGATTTTTTCTAAATAATAGATTTATGATCGATTATATCCTTCTAATGCAAAAATAAAATAAAATAAAAATTAATTTAAGAATCTCTAAGCATATTTATAATATTTTTTTTATCCAGAATAGTTTTATAGATAAAACTATATTTTTCAAAAATGAATTTTATGAATAAAAGCTGTTTTATAATCCAAATTTCCACATCTTGATGGTTTAGCCATTTTATTTGAAATAGACCCTTCCCAGTACTTGAAATGCATATACTGGCAGGAAGCAATTTTACAATAATGTAATGCAATTGTTTTGCAATGAAATACATACTAACATCAAAAAACAACTCTCTGCTATGGTTTTCTCTCAAAGTCTAGATAAAAATAGGCTCATGCATGCAAATCACAATTTTCTAGAATAAAAATGGACCTGCCTAAATGATCACAAGCTCTTTGAGTACCTACCTGTTATGGATTTAGAACAAAGAAGAAATTGACGTGGGTGAACATATTGAAACATATAGCATACAAGCAACAGCGAATAAAACAATTACAATTTCATTAGAAGAAATTGTGATTAGAGAACATAAACCATCAAAATAATTTGGTTTTCCAAGGGCAATATTTTAACGCCCATTTATGTTATATGAAATTGGCATAACGTCTCACCAAAATGTGATCATAATAATGTCGCAATCAAAGTTTTTTTCTTTTTAACATTTCATGAAATTTATGGATCGTTGCAATCACAATGAAGAGCCTCTCAAATAAGGATCATCCCTATATTTTGAGTACAGTGGAAGATCCAGGACTTTTTCTGCAATTCTTCTGTCCTCGTGAATCTTTGCTATCAAGCGCTCAAGTGATGGGAAATTGGCCTGTTATGTTCCGAGTCCAAACTTTAGCGCAAATAGAATGTGAAAGAGAATGCAGGAAAAATAAAAACTTTAGCACAAAGAGAATGTGAAATAGATTGCAGGAAAAATAATAATCGGTATTTATTATACCTCTGGTCGAATATAGCCAACTATAACAAGACGCAATTCCTCACCATAGAAATCTTCTTCAAATTCATGAAGCAGCCACGGTTCCTAGAGTATTAACTAGAAATTAGAAAATAGCAAAAATACGTGCATAGGCCACATTTTAAGTTGAATATACACTCACTATAGTCTTTTCTGTGTTGTTAAAATATGGGTTCCAACCAATACTGATGACCATTTTGTATACACCACGTGTTGATAATCCAGCCCAACCAAAATACACGCCTGAGGGATGTTGTGAAAGCAGCATTGAATAACCTTCTGTAGATAGATTAGCTGAAACAAATACGACTCATTAGAAGATTAAAAAGAATAGAGAATAGGAATTGCATCCCTGTACTCTCAAATTGAATTACAACCTCAAGGTCACATAAGGAGCAAAGCTGATAGCCACAAGTAAATTGATGTTTTTAGTTTTTACCAAAGGAATAGAAAATGAATCATCTCATACCAGTGGGGATCCCAAGAACCTTTGAGCCGCGACCAAATCCCTTAATTACAGGACCACCAATATGCCAAGGTTCTATTGGCAAGGTATCCTCAATCCCTATCATCAGATATCAATTTTACTTATAAGAACTGAAGTGAAAGGAAATTATGTAACAACAACAAAGATCAAGGTCCTTGATGCTTACAATCTTCAAATGCAGGCAGGCCCCATTTCTCAGGTCGTAAATCAAGTAGAGAGTTTATCACTTCATCTGCTTCTGTATAAAGATGGGATTGTTTAGGAAGTGATGGTACAGCAACCACTTCCATGCCAGCGGCCTTACCACCCATAATTCCTGGCCTAACATATCCAAAACCTTTGAATATTATTAAAAAGAGCACTATAACAGCATAGGAATGTTTTGTACCTAAACAGTTTGTTGAAAAAAAATAAAATGCATGGACCAAAGAAGAAATGTTAGTAGAAGAAGTAAATCAAGCAAATACAGCAGTTTATAGAAGGAGAGAGAAGCATTCTAGTCCAAACATTTGTTTTTTCAGCCAGTTTAAACTATTTGCTGGACAGCTTGACAGATGACAACAATAAAAAAACACCTTTTCTCCTCGTAAGCTCTCTATATGGAATTGCATGCTGATCATAGGACAAATAATATGTAATTCTAAGAAATAACACTCCCCATCCCTTCTTACTGTAGTTAGGTACATTTAAATTTGTCTCAAACTTGATAGAAGTAAGAATGCATGTATATTGTAAGAAAGAACACATTTTATGTCAATTAAATGTACAAGTTGTATCATTCAAGGTTGTCAGCTATAAAGCACTAATACCGACACGTGACACAACACGATACGACACTCCGACACGTTAATTCTAAAAAAATTTATATTTCGACATGTTGGGATACGTTTAAATATTAAATAATATTTTTAATATATATATCATATATTATCATTCATATTCATTAATTTAACAAAATAATCAAATAAAACAAATTATATCCATCATTTTAGCAACAAGTATTTCCATCAATTCAACAAAAAATCAAAGAAAATAAACTATTTCCGTGATTCCATCACATTGATAAAAAGCAAAGAAATCAAAATGTCCATAAATTTGGCCATAAGTGAAATTAAAAAAAACTATAAGTTTATAGACTATACACATACAACAACAATTCAATAATTTTCATTTGAGAAAGGGATTTGAAGAGAAAATAAAATAGTTGTCTATTTAGAGTTTGGATCATTTTTAGTTATTTTGTCTGTTGTTTTAGGCATTTAGTTCCTATATTTCATATTACAATTTAGTTATTCTGTTTATTATCTATTGAATCCCTCTTTTTATTGTCTATAGACTAATTGTTAGAAAATTAAATTTTTATTTATGAATCATTTGACCCCATCAGATACGGTAAAAAACGCATGTCGGATAAGTTAAAGTGTCGAAAATCGTTGATCACATGTCAAACACGTGTTGAAAGCGTGTTGGTGTCCGACACCGATTCTCCAACTAAGAGAGCATATCGGTGCTTTATAGGTTGTCAGTCCATATACTTTCAAAACCAACTTATACCAAATATAAATTGTCACTTTATTAATCATTGAAATGAATATCAATTAGATGGGCATCACTCAAAAAGCAAACATGTTAGTAAAAGAGAAATAGAAAGGACAGATGAATAAAAGAAACTGGTAAGTAGCTAAAATAAGTAATTAAACATTACACTTACAAAGAATCTTCAATGACTAGGCAACTGGAGGGTTCAATATTTAGCTTATTAGCTGCTTCCAAAAATCTTGAATAGCAAGTTCACGAAATTATATTTACGAACATGAGTTTTTCACAGTAAAACAAAAGACATTCCAAAGAAGAAAAGCTGGAACCATATACCAATGTATCTTACATTTCAGGAGAAGGCTTCCCTGCTTTTACTTCATCACCACCAACAATGACAGAGAAGAATTCCTTCCAGCCTATATGTGGGAAAATGAACAAACAAGTTCATATAGGACAAGCACAATCAACCTATGATCCATGGACTATGTAAAACATTATAGTATTCAGACAGTAGAAATAAAAGTAATAAACACAATAAAGTGTCTAAAACGCTAACCCTGGTGATACGAAATTTTGGATTCTATGCTTGCCTTTGGAGAGTTTGATGCCAATGCCATAGGCACATTATGACGACACAAATGCTTAATCAATCGATTGGCACCTGGAAGCGCTTTAATTTTGCACACCCTACAATTTATTAAAAGATGAGGTTTCCATTAGTTCAACCACTGAGAGCATACAACATAGTTTCAGGGAAATTCATTGATTTATTGCTGGAAAAAAAAAACATAACAGCATTGTGATAAAACAAAAGATCTTGGATCATTATAAATAATTGCCAATAGAAATAAGTGAACAGAATAGTAGATTACTGATCAGAGAACATAGGGGAGATTTCTGCAATAAATTCCTCAGTTGCACAAGGAAGCCCGTAATCTTCCACTATGGCAACAGCAGCTTCCAAGGGAGTCTTTCCTACTACTCTACTAGCTTCTCTCCCATCCCACTGTTTCCCATACTTGACCAGAAAAACTTTTAAAACTTCACTAACTAATCCATCTGCCATGAAATTGAAGATCAATTATCAACAAATAAGACAAATCTGGCACTGAATCAAAACATAAGGAGAAAGCAGATAGGAAGGCATCCACTATAAAAAAGAAAAAGAAAAAAGAGAATATTTGATGAAATATGGATTTTCAATGTACATTTTACATATGTTTGGCTATATGAGAGGGCTATAATATAATGGTGAATGCAACGAGGATAAAGAAAGTGAAATTCAGCTTAAGAGCACAAGCTGACCTGTATTGAGAAGAGTACCATCCAAATCAAGAATAACGCCAGACACAAACTTCTTCAAAGAGTTTGTTGCCACTACCGTTGCCATTTTAGAAATCATGCATAAACCTCACCCAAAGATTGAAACTCTCATTTTAAGAAGGCGTCTGAAAAATACAATCAGCAATGGGTTGATCAGTAATCAGAAAACTAGTAAAAGATTAATCAAAACTCAGTATCAATCAGTTCCACCATTTTGCATAATCTAAACAGCAAACACACTCCCTCAATTACCCCAAACACCCCACGACCACCAGTGCAACACCATCCAAAAAATAAACACAAATTTACAACATGGGTCTCTCAGGTTCATATTATTTTCCTGGTTTTTATTAACATTGGTTCACTTAACACAGACATTTTATCAAACATCATGTGCTCAAAAAGACAAGCGGCGAAAAACCCAAGATTCCATGAAATCAGACAAGTAGACGCAAAAATAATATATGTTAAACTAAAAGGGAAATAGCGATAGAACAGTCTAGTTTGAGAATCTACAGTATTGCAATCAGAATAAGCAAATTATACCTGGCATCAAATGAGAAAAAGCAGAGAACGAAGGAAACTAGTATAATTCGCAGAGCTCTGTCCAAAATTTATCAGTTTCTGAAGAGCCGTTTATGGAGAGCAGACTGAGAAATCGATAAGCTAAATATGGCTTTTCTGGTTTGCTCAAATACAATTTGTACCTATTCCATTATGGAATATTAATGTTGATTTGTCTAATGCCTACAGCTGTGATTGTGAATTAGGCAAGACGGCCAATTTTTGTTTTTAAGATATTATTATCTTTTACGCCTTGTAAAACCAATTTTAGCTGAATAATAAAGTAAAATTATTTTAAAAATAAATAATTATTATTAAGAAAAATGATATTAACACTCTCTTTTTAATTTTTAGCACTCGTAATTTTTTTTTTTATTATTAAACTTATTACAATATTTTTATTGAATTGTTTAGTTAATAACTTATTAATTTTTTATTTGTTATTTTTAATTCACTTATATATATATATATATATATATATATATATAATTTTAATAATAAAAATATAATTAATATAAATATATAATTTATTTATAAAAGAAATCTTTATATATACTGAGAACATTTAAGTAAAATTTTTGTTTTTTAGTTTTCATAAAAATAATAGCTATGTACTAAAAAATAAAAATAAAAATTTAAGTCCATTTACTTTTATTTTTTATTTATATTTTTACAAAAATATATTAATAAATTCATGTATATTTTTTAAAATTAAATAAATTATATGATTAAATAACAAGTAAATAATCAAATAATCATATGCATATTATTATAAAAAATAATATTTTTAAAATTATAATATTAATTTTAAAATATATTGAGAAGTATTAATATTTTTATTTTTTATTTAGTTATTAACTTTCTTGATAAAAAAAAAGTTTGCTTTTAAAATAAAAATTAAACATAATATAAAAATTGAAAAAATTATTTTATAATATGTAAAAATAAAAAATTTTATTATGATATTTTATTATATAAAAAATTATATATTTATTAAATATAGTTTACAGAATAATATTTTTTTAAAAATAAAAATATAGACATATTAAATGTTATAATAATAAATAAATATATAAAAAATGAAAAGTAAATTTTCATTTTTTATAAGAATTATTAATTTAAATAAAATAAAAATGTTATAATCAAATTTAATAATAATAAAAGTGTTAGAAAAAAAAAGTGTCAATATCACCTTCTTTTAAATATTATAGAGGATAAAATATCTTTTTAATATTAAAAATATAATTTTGATGATGAAAAAACTTTACAAATCAATGTATAAAAATTTAAATGAGCATATTTATTTTATACTATAATTATTCACTTTTGATTTTTTTTTTTATTTTTTTATTTTTAAAAAAATTAAAGCAATAATTTTATATTAAATGGTGGAGATTAAATTAATATAACTCATCATATTGATCTTAAAATGGATCAATCCTAATCCCTATAATTTAAGTTTATGTTTAGGGTCAAATAACAAATGGACTGATAATTTAAACATCATTGATTTTTTTTTATTTTTTTTTTTACAAGTACGTAAAACACTTCATCACGGAATGGGTGGCAAGCATATTCGATTTCTTGTGCTTCACAAATCACAAGTCATAACACACAAATTGACAACTATAGGTCTAAAATATCATGGGTCAGCCATATATAGACCAATAATTAACGTGGTAAAAGTGAACTAGATTAAAAATATTTTTCTAGTTCACAAATCAATTAAGAAATTAGCGAGTGTTTAGCAATCTAAATATCAAAATAATTTTTCTTAAAATGAGTTTTAAAATAAATTATTCATAATAATTTAAAAATATTATGTTTAAAAATAAAATTTTATCAAAAATAAATGTTGATATTAATTATTAAATACCAAATTAACTTCAAATCATGTTTAATTATGATATATTACAAATATGTGATTTTTTAAGCTCTCACAAACACCTCTTAGTAAGCAATAATACATAAATTTTTCTTTAAAACCTAAGGTAAAAAATTAAATTTTTCTTTAAATGAAATGGTAAAAAAGGCAACTGGCAAATAAATAAATCAAATTACTTTATAAAATATTAGATTTGACTTAATTTTTATCTAAGTAAAACTTGAACTCAAATAACTCAAGTAATAAGTAGAGTCAAATTTAAATATTATAATATTTAATTTGAGTGATGTGTGAGTTTAATTTTCTTTTCAGCATTGATTTTGTGAATTTAACTGAATATTGAAATTTATATAAATTCACAAAAAAAATATTATATATAAATTTATTAATTCGAAATAAATTTATTTGAATTTTATTTAAAAATTAATAAAATAAATAATTTTTTTATTTATAATCAAATTAAATTAAAGTATTTTAAATATTCATTCAAATTGAATTCAAATTTGAAAATGTAAATTTTATCACATTCGAATTTCTAGTTTTAGGTTTTCTAATAGACTCGAGCTTAACCTTATTTTGATTCAAACTCCATTGCAACCAATGCCTAAACTATATATTGAGCTAGGTTTAATGAGCCACTATTCTTCCATGCGAGTTGTTTTGAATTGTGAAAACCATGTCAATCTCTGAAATCGGGCTAGGCTCAGGCTTGGACGTCTGTTTCGTACAGTAAATCTAGACCCAGCCAAGCCAGTGAGCAAGCCACCATCGGTCTGAAGTTCCTCATTTAGTTAATGGTTAGTACAATTTATTTCTCATTTTGTGTCATCAGCTATGCCTCGTAAATGTCTTGCATGAGAGTTCACCATCATATGCTGCGCTTGCTCTGTCAATTCTCAAATTACTGCATTGTAAAAAAGCTCAAATAATCAACTGACAAATAAAAAGCTCAAATTACTGCATGAGAATTTTTGAAAAGAACCTGCAATTGTCAAACTTGAACAAAGCACCATGTTGCAGACAATTTCTTCCTAAGCCTTTTACACAGAATAACATAATTCTGTAACATCATCACTTAGGAAACATAACTGCATCGGAAGATGATCTTGGGAAGCTTCACAATTTTTGAGAAACTTCAAAAATAAAATTTGTTATATCCTCAACATTGGATAACTATTATATTACAACCCAAAAAAAAAAGTAAATATGGTGATATGCTGTTTACAGAACTGCTTGTCAAGAGAAAACTACTTCCTTCTATATAAGAGAATTACAAAATTCTTGAACATCAATTGGAAAGCAGAACCACAGCATGAGGAGAAGATCTTGGGAAGCTTAATAATTTTTCAGTAACTACAAGCAATTTCTCTCTTCCAGATTGATGGTGTTCATGAGAAGCATCAAATATGATCATCTTCTCTAGAACTCTTGCATTCTTTAGCAGAAACTCAACAAAATCAAGTACAAATTGATACTCATTAGAACTTGCATCAAAGTCGAAAATCTCAACTTTCTTGAGATGTACCAACAAACAATGGAAAATTTGTTTCAATGATGCCCAATAATTGTCTCCAAAATCATAGGATTTCGCGAATCTTCTGTCAAAATTAAACTGCAATCAAAGATGTCGTTAGGCTATGAGTTTATTCAATTATATCAATGTCTTATTAAAACACTTAAAGCATATGATTCTGGGTTTGATTGAAAACTGTCCAGAAACTTGGCATCTGTGAATTGTAATAATTTCAGAACTTTTAAGTGAAATTCATAACAAAGTATACCTGCAAACTTGTGTCCCGACACTCCATAATTAATTTCTCCAATTCAGGCGAACTGCAGAGTAGACTTGCAATCCCAGGGAGATGCCAGTTTTCAAAATCATAAATGTTTAGTATTAAGCATTTGCGATTGGACAATGGAGAAGGCAGCCCTTTGACCTCCAATATCGACAAAACCTTTGCACATCAAGGAAAGAAACAAGAAAAACAAAACAGTATTTTAAAAAAAAAAAAAAATTCAGTTTCCAATTTCTACTATCAACGAATTGCATGGGTCAAATAATAAATTTGAATTAAACAACAATAACAAAATTATATATGAAGGCATGAAAATGGAATATTACCTGAATACACCAATTCCCAACTTTTAGCTCTTTAACATGATGAACCTTCTTAAGAAGTTGCTTCACTAGATTTTGATACTTGACATACTTATAGAAATTGTTGCCACGTTCTTTATCAACTTCCAGATAAAAATCTAATGTAGCACTAACCAAGGATGACAAATTCTTCAGCCTACACCTTCTTCTACCCCACCCGCCCAAAATTTCAAGATTTTCAAGATAAGGACCAGAAATTTTAAGCTTCGATTCATCTTTATCGTCTCCATCATTAATGTCCCCAACTCCATTTATCACCAACCTTTTCAAACACTTTGATGAAATATCAATCCGATGAATCCTTGTACACCAGTCCAATTCCAAAGATTCAAGCATTGGACTGCCTGATAAAATATTTTCAACCACTTCATCTGTCATATTGGCGCAATATATACACAAAACCTTGAGTGATCTCCAATCCACTTTTCCATTAGGCTCAAAATCACAACGCGAGGTCTTCAATTCAGTCAAACAATGGTTCTCGTACAAGAATTGGGGCAAAACGTAATAATCCCAATCGTCGTATTCAAAAAATTCCAAAGCAAGCTTCTCCACTTCGTGACTCGTGGCAAAACGTATCCACGATTCAATTTGAGTGTGTAAATCGCGAAACCACCTTCCATTGTGATCTATATCAATAGCAAATTTCTTGATTTTCGAAGAAGCGTACTGAATTAGGGTTTTGTCGACGAAATCGGCGAAGCGTTTAACAGAGTTGAAAATATCGCCGAGTCCGAAAGTGAGGTTTGGCGTGTGAGTCCATACGTATTGCCACCGTTTAGATAAAACGCTGGTTTTTATGACGTCTTCTGCTAATGGAAGAAAGGAGAGGATATGATGGATGAGAGAATCATGTAAAGCGCTAATGCGATCTTCATTTTCGGCAGATTTGAGTCTTTTGCTTCTTTCTTCGATAATATCACCCACAGGAGAACCAGGGTCATAGCTCCTTTCTTCTCCATTTCGACTGTGGCTTGCCTGTGACAGCGAACCTTGACTATTACTTTCCTCTTCCATGGTAAGTGCTAAAATGATTTCAACGAGAAGTCAAACTCTGAGAGTTCTTACAGCAGGAGATAAAATGAAAAGGTCCGGACCAGTAGTGCGGGCGCAGCTCCTATCACAATAACGACTAAAATAGGCCTACCAGTCTTTATGTTTTTCTGACAGTACATAAATTTAATTCAACTGAGAATGAATTTTTATAGATTTTTTAATATTATGTTTAATTTAAATTCACTAAGAAATTCATTTAATTTAGAAATGAATTATATTTAGAATTTATTTATATATAAATTCTCATATTTAATAATTTAATTAATAAATATAAAATTTATTTCAAATAAAATGAATTTTTTAGTATATTATATTTGAAATAAATTTAAAATTTAATTTAATATTTTATTTGATAAAAAATATTTATATAAAAATATTATTTATTTTCAAAAATTTTATATTACATTAATAAAAATATAATTATTTAAGACTCAAATCAATATCGATCAATAATAACCTTCTACATATATTATTTTAAAAAAATAAATACAAAAATATATCGGACATCAGAGAGTGCATTAACATAATAATTTTGATACTACATATTTAGATCATTAATTAAAAATCTGATTAAAAAATGAATTTTGAATTTTATATAATTTTTTAATATAATTTTTTGAAAGAATATTAAAAATATATTTTAAAAAAATAAAAATATAAAATTATCAATAAAATTATTTTAAAATGAAATTCTAAATTAAAAATTAAAAATTCAAATATCCCCTAGATAGTAGATACTTCTCAGCCAATCAATTAGAGTTAATCTAGTTGACCTCCGCTTCGTCTTTGGAAAATAAATAAATAAATATTTATTATACATTGGCAACGCATAATAATAATCATAATAATAACTACTTTAAATTAAAAGAAAAAATTATACTTTTAATAATGATTATTGGTTCCTTTATTCTCTCTTGATTCTTTTCACTGTATCTAGTCTTCAAACTTAAAAGGAGACTTATCAACCACTAGGGACGGCAATAGTGCGGGGCGGGAGAACCATCCCATCCTCATCCCACGTTAGCGAGAAATTTTTATTTTTATTTCTGTTTTATATATGGGGATAATTTAATTTCATTTCCATTTTTGTGGGGATTCCCATTCCCTGTGGGGATCTCCATTCTCCACTTAAATTTTGTATTACTAAATTTATTTACATTTATAAAATTTATAAATAATAGATAAAAATATAAAAAAAATTATTTAGAAAATATTAATAAATTCAAATATATAAAACATCAACCAAACATAATTAAAATATAAATATTTTAATACATCAAAAATAATTAGTAATATTTTTTAATAAAACATTAAAAATTCAGCATATATTAAATTATGATTATTTGAACAAATTTAATCTAATAAGTACTTTCAATAAACTCTAACAATTTCATAAAAATTATTTATTAAACAAATTATTCCTTATATAATATAATTTTATATAAGGAATAATTAAATAAATATAATAATTAACCAAGTATAATAACGGGTCTCCACAGAAATGGGGATAGGAATTTCCACGGGGTGGGGAATACACTCCTCGTTTCCACTAACGGGAAAAAAATATTTTTCATTTCCGTCCCCATGGGAAGATAAATGGGGGAATCCCCATCCGTTCGGGATAAATCCCCGCCGAGAACGGGAATTCTCCACCCCATTACCATCCCTAATTACACAACAATTTCTCATGTGTCTCATTTTAATTATTTAAATTTTTTTATAAAATTTTTAAAAAATTATATTTTGATAGTGTTTGATATAATAAATCCATTGATATATTTTTTATGCTAAACAAAAATTATTTGGACATCTAAAAATATATTATAAAATTTATATATAAAAATAATTATTATTTTGTGTGACATCATATTTTTTAAAATACTATCAAATTTCTTTTCATATATTCTTTGGATCAAACTGTTAATAATTTTATTAAAACATATTTGTTTCAACATTTTCTTGATTTTATTACCAAATTTTAAAAAATTGTTTTTTTACCGCCTTCAATTTGAAGGGATGTTAATGTGAATTAATCATAACTTAATCATAGCCTAATATCCTCTCATTATTTCCTGTTTTATATTCTTATATATTTCCTATTTTATTTGTTCTCTTAGACCTGTACATAATGGTGCCTATACCTTATAGTAAACATACAGTTATTACAATATATTATTTATTCCCTCAATCTGTCTCCATGTTAACATTATCTTTTACCTAAAGTCTACACAGTTATTTTCCCTATAATATATTGTCTTGTTTATCAGCTGTCTCACCTGTTGCTATTGCAGCCATTATTGACCAAACTGACTTTAGTTTTATGCGTTGTTTGAATTGTCCTGATTAAACGGAGTGGGTGTAGAAAGCAATCCATTGTTACATGATATTAAGTGGGTGTTTCTTAAAAAATTTTTTAGGTAATTATTATTTTTTTATTTTTAATAATTATATCATACTCGTTTAATTATTAATAATTATTTATTATTAAATAGTTATTAAATAATTAGATAATAATTATTCAGAAAAATTGTAATTTATAACTATTTTTAAATGTTTTTATTTATTTAAATAAAAAAATTAAATTATTATTTTAAAAATAATATTTAAATAAAAAATAAATATTAATATTTATTCTTAATAATTATTAAACATATTAACAATTAACAACTAATAATAAATTTATTAAATACCTATAATAATCAGCTATTAAATAACAATTATCAGTTATTAGCTATAAATCACCAACTAACATCTATCAATAATAATTAACGACTGCTATGAACAATTCAGTGAATGTTCGGTAAAAATTTTTAATGCAGCTGTTACTTTTTTTATTTATAACAGCTACATTATAGCATTTGGTTACTAATAGCTGTTAGCTGTTAGATAATCAAATAATAACTGTTTGTAAAAATTTTAAATTAAAATTTAAAAAAAAAAAACTCATTTTTTTGAATTAAAAATATTAAATTATTCACTAAAAATAATCTTTAAATAAAAAATAAATATTAGTATTTATCTTTAATAGACATTGAATAGTAATAACTAACAACTAATAATAATTTTACTAAATATCTGTAACAATCTGCTATTAATTAACAGTAATCAACTATCAATTATCAGCCATCAGCTATTAACTATTAACAACAATTAATATATGTTACCAACAACTAAATCAAATAAAACTTAAATTATGTAGTGCTTAAATGGAGTGATGTAGAAAGCAATCCTTTGAAAAAATCTGTTTGTGATTTGTTTCTGGTTTATATCCTTTGACAAGTTTCTGAAACATTTGTTAATTTTAAAATCATTCAAGATGTTGTCTAATATTATAAATAACATTAATTTGTCATAATTTTATTTACAACCCGTTGAAGAAGCGGGCACCAAAATGATTTTCTACTGTGCCAAACAAGAGTCTTTTGTTGACCGTGTGTTTCTGATTGAATAATTTTAATTTAGAATAATTTGGGTTTTGATTTAACACTTTTTTGAATTTTAGTCTGCAAAACTTATTTAAAATCTTTTGTTTTGATACTTAAAAAATTTAAATTATCATTAATCATTTATTTAATATAAATAAATTTCATAAAATTTTATTAAATTCATTTATAAATTCATAATTTATATTTATTTTAAATTTAAATTTATTTAAAATTCTAAATAATTAAATATATAAAATTATAAATAACTAAATTAAATTTTATCAAAATAATTAATATTTTTAAATGAATTTCATAATTTTAAAACAATAAATTTTAAAAATTAAAATATTTTTATTAACTTTAATATTTTACATGTATCATCCCTCATATTTTTATAAGTAAATAAATAATATATTTATAGAGTTTGTCAAAGTCAAATATTAAAATGAATTTTAAAATTATACTAAATATAATATTCATTTCATTTGAAATGAATTTTATATTTATTATTTAATATATTAAATATGAGAATTTATTTATAAATAAAATAAATTTTTTGATAAAATTAAACCAAATATTGCGTAAGTTATAAATTTAATAAGAATAATTTCATTTGTTTTGTAAAAATTATATTTTAAAAATTATTTTTATATTTTTTTAATATTTAGAATGCTTAAGAAAAGATTTTCAACATAAATTATTTTTCCAATCAATGAAAAATTAAGATACTTTCTAGAAGAATAATTTATTCTTTTCAAAAGGAAAAATTATTTTTTGAAATTTGAATAATTTATTATAAAGAAATGAAGGGATGTATATAAAGTTATAAACATATTTATTAATATGTAAATCACCAATAATCACTATCAATAGTCACGTTGATGATCATTAACAACCTTCATAATTTATTATATTACCTATTTTTTTTTATCACATTTAATAATAAAATTTAAAAATATAAAATTATTTTTAGTTTAAACATGTTTATAATCTTATAAATTAGATTTTTTAAATATTTTTAACTAACTTTTAATAAGGAAATCAAATAACAGAAAATTAATTTTTTGAAAATAATTTTTTTATTTTTATTTTAAAAATAAGTTATTTTTCGCGAAATAAACAGAGAGTTAAACACAATATCTCTTAATAATGAAAATTTTAAATTTTTATTCGAAAAATTATTTAAAATTTTAAAAAATAATTTAATCTTGTTATGAAACAATTTTATAAATATTTTTAATCACAGTTTCAAGACTTCAAATTAAAATATTTTGATATTTATTTTATCATAAACAAAACATTAAGCTAGTTATATATCACTTTCAAACTATTGTTTTATATGCACATAAGTCAAATTTTCTAATTAAGGCCATTATTATTACTCTCTCTAAACTTGGTCAATGTAGTCGATTTTCTTCCCTTGCAGAATATATTATTGTTTTTTTATTTTATTTTCTTGTGACGTTTAGAAAATGGATACCATTTTATAGAAAATTAAGATTAGCTTCAATTCAATAATTTAGTAGTTGGGGGAGGTGGAGATCCTTTGGTAAATAAAATTCAACAAAGTAGAATGTATACTTTATCTCTTCATTAATTTTCATGCATTAATTTTATTTTATATTGCAAATATTTATAATTGAGTGTTGATCGGTAACACAATTGAGTTAAGATTTAAATGGTTCAGCCGATAATATAAAAAAAAATAATAAAAAAAATTAAGTATTTTTAATATATTAATTAATAATTTATTACTTTCTCCGTCTCAAAATAAATATCATAATTATAAAATATATAAATATTAAGAAAATTTTTTTAGACTATTTTAATCTTTATTTTCTCGTAATTAAGTACAAACATATTCTTTATTATTTTAATATCTTTTTCTTAGTTAAATATAATAATTTTCTTATTTTTTAAAGATAATAAATATTTTTATTTTTTAAATTTATATTAATTATATAAAACTAAATTTATGATGTATTATTAGAATCTTAAAATAAAATATAATTTAAATTAGAAAATAAAATAATTAAATTAAGACATATAAAATAAATTAAAATATTTATTTTAAAACATAGAGAATACATGATAAACACTTGATAAATTTTTAGTATATGAAAACACAATTCTTAAAATTACCACATCATTTTTCATTATTAAAATATTGGCACATTATTTTCATTATTAAAAAAAAATTAAATATGATATATTTGCCAAGGATTGAACATTTGATCCACCTGTAAGGATTGAACACAATACTCTTATGAATACTAAATCAAAAGCCTATAAATTCTGCATATTTAATATATTTTTAAACTTAACTTGCTTCTTTAGAAAAATAAAATTATATAAATATTAAATAAAATCAAAAGTATAATTATAATTAAATTAAAATAAATTTTTAATACAATAATTTTTTTCTCAATTTGATATTATTAATGATAGTTTCAATAGATTTTAGGTATATTAAATTTAATGAATGTAAGTTTAAAAAGTAATAAAAAATAAATTAAATTTTTAAGAATACAAGGGGTGATGAATTTAATGAATGTATATATATATATATATACACGTCATTTCTGTTGAAGTTGGTATAGGTTAAATACGTATCAATTATGGAGTAATTAGAAAAGTATTAATTGTTCCAAAGCTTAATCATTGCTTAATTGCCACCGTAATGTAATACGAGGGGTGATGTAATAAAATTATTTTAAGTGGATCCATAATTAAAATTTTGTATTTAGATATTAAATAAATATATAATTTCATTTAAATTAAATTTAAAAAGATCAAGTAAAATTTTTTTAATTTTTAAATGAATTATTTATTTTAATAAAATATACTTAAAGTCACAAAAAATATGAATAATGATGTTTAGAGAAAAATATTTTTTAGGTCTTGATTTTAATTTTAAAAATATATAAATTAGTGTATTATTTTATTTATATTATTTTATTTAATTAGTAATATTTAATTATTCAATTATTAGTAAATTTAAATTTTTAAATGAAAGATTATGGAATGTAATGCCTCGATTGTTAAACTCTTAGACACTTACATAATTAATATTTGTTTGATATGTGATGTTATATTATATAACTAATTGAGTCGATCATTTATTATTTTTATCAGCTTGGAGGTAAATATAAGAAATTTGATTTTTATCGAATAATTTTTACCTTTTATTCTTTAATAAAGAAGATCTTATCTTTAATTAATATACTTATTTTCATATTCATTTTGAAATATAAATTTTAGAGATTCACATTGTAATTTTTTTTTTATTATTTTCATCGTTTATATTTATGTATAAATAAGTTCTTTGAGCTTAGAGGATAATCGAGTTTTTTCGATTTACAGTGTTATTATGTAAGAAAAACAAAATGATAATAATTAATATGATTGAGTTGATAATTTTAAATGATAATATTTTAATTTATAATTATAATTTTACATAATAGGCGAGTAATAATTTTTATTTTATAAAAGTTATATATATTTTAATTTTATTGTTTAACGAAGTGTTAAACTTGTAATAAATTTTTATATTTTTTAGCTTTTTAGTATCAGTTAGATGTTCTTGAATTCAAGTTGTGATAAAATAATTTTTTTTTATAAATTAATGATATTTTTTTATTAGAGTAAGTCCCCATGTCTCTGTTGGAATTGATAATTAAATAACGTGTCAATTAATTTTTAGTTATTCGATTGGAGAAAAAGGCAAAACTTCTTTGTTTTTAAAAAATTGCATTGATGTTCAAACTCGTAAATTCATTTTAAAGTTACTGGTGGTTTCTACCTATCTGTTAAAGTCCTTTTCAGATGATGAGAGGCAAGGCACTGCCGGCCTCCACCAAAGTCGTGTCACACTAGGGGTTGAGATTACTCTTAGATACTAAAAAAAATTAAAAAATATTAAAATATTAAAATATAAAAAAATATATAATTAAATTTAAAATATAGAAAATAATATAGAAAATGAAAATAAAAATAAAAATAATATTAAAATATTAAAAAATAATAAATTATAAATTCCTTATCTATAAAAAGGGCAAAAATCTGTCAACCCATCACAGAGAATTAAGAAGCAAAGCATTTTTCAATTTAGCAGTAATGGCTCCAGGACATCAAGAAGACCAACAAAACCTCCTAAAAGGCGGCCACTCAAATCTTCAACAGAGTCTTGCTATTTATAATGCAAGAATTTATCTATGATTTTCTTTTCTTTTTTCCTTTTAATTTTCTCCAAAATTTATTGTTATCATTTTCATTTTCTTGATTTATCTTGTTGCAGGATATATTTGAAAATAAAGAGCCTGAACCAGGTCAAGAACAGCAAAGCCAAGTTGGTAGATACCAGGACATTAGCCACAAAAGTCTCTTGCAGAGTGATGCTCTTTACCAGGCAAGCATTTCATTTTTATAAATCCATTTATTTACTCATTAAATTAATTAATTCGAATTGCAAGAATAACTGAACATTTTAAGATTGATTAGACAATTTATTTTTGTACTTGCAGTACATTCTTGAAACTAGTGTATATCCAAGGGAGCCTGAACCATTAAAAGAGCTTCGCGAATTGACAGCAAATCATCCATGGTATTATTTTTCTTTTTAAAGAAAATTTTAAATTCCTAATAATTTGTCTCTGTTGTTTCTGGTTTAGAAATGTTGAATTTGATTTGGAAAAATAAATAAACAGGAACACTATGTCTATATCAGCTGACGAAGGGCAATTTTTGAGCTTTCTACTTGAGCTAATCAATGCTAAAAACACAATGGAAATTGGTGTTTATACTGGCTACTCTGTTCTTGCCACTGCTCTTGCTCTTCCTGATGATGGCAAGGTATATATATTTTTTCTATTATCACATTCTTTAATTTGTTTCTATAGTAGTAGGAGACGAATAATTAACAATAAATCTAATTAATAATTACAGATATTGGCTATGGACATTAATCGTGAAAATTATGAATTTGGTCTGCCTGTCATTGAAAAAGCTGGTGTTGCTCACAAGATTGACTTTAGAGAAGGTCCTGCTCTTCCTATTCTTGATCAATTGATTGAAGATGTAAGTCTGTTTTTATTTATATTATATTTTATAAATTTTACCAATATCAAGATCAAATTAGTTTTTTAACCATTATTAGGTGAAAGATAAACTAAACCTCAGTAACTTATCGAAAAATTATGATAAAACAAAGAGAGGAAAGATAAATTAAATTTCTAAAAGAAAGAACCAAGTTAAAAAATTAATTATAAATGGATTGAAAATTAAAATTTTTTATATAAATAAGAAAAATAATTTTAAATAATTCAAAATTATATAAAAAGTTAGATTTTTATGAATCAAATGAAAATTTTCTTATAATTTTATAAGATTTTATGTTTTTATTAGTGGCTCAGCAATATTAAAAAGACAAACTAAATTTTGCAATATACTGAAAAATTATGATAAATAGAAAATATTTATGCAACATACATATATACAACTAGACGTTATATTTTATTGAATTTTATAAAAAAATTCATTTTATTTATAAATAAATTTTTATATTTAATATATTAAATATTAAATATAGAATTTATTTGAAATGAAATTAATATTGTGTTATGTATAATTCTAAAATTTATTTTAATATTTCACTTGATCAAAAATATTTTTATAAGTATATTATTTATTTATTTATTTTATTTTTAAAAATTTCATATTACATTAATAAAAATACAATTATTTAAAATTCAATTTAATATGTATTAATAATACTTTTTTATATATACTATTTTTTCAAAAATAAAATATAATTTTAGCTATAAATAATTAAATTTATTAAGAGTTTTGTACTTGTGAAAGGATTTAAAAAATAAGTAATTATAGAGTATAAAGTAAAAAAAATACAATAAAAACTAAAAAGGTATAAAGTATAAATCAAAATATATATAAAAAATAAATAAAAAAAAAGAAAAAATAAAATATGAATGAGTTCATGATAAAAAAGTTTACAGAAATATTTAAAAAAAATATGGAGTCTAGCAAATGCTCCATTTAATAATCATGACTCACCCTTAATAAAAAATAAAAATAAAAATAAATAAAAATATCAAATTTATAACCAATATATATTCATTAAAATTTAAAGAGTAAAATATTCAAATTAATAAGAATATTTTAATTTTTTAAAATTTATTGATTTAAAATTATAAAATTTATTTGAAAATACTAGTTATTTTAATATAATTTGATTTAATTATTTTAAATTTTATATATTTAATTATTTTAAATTTTAAATGAATTTAAATTTAAAATAAATATAAAATAATGAATTTATAAATAAATTTTATATATCAAGGGTTAAAATTTTTTATAATTTGCAGGTAAAATACCATGGGACATTTGATTTCATATTCGTGGATGCTGACAAGGACAATTACCTTAATTATCACAAGAGGACAATTGAGCTTGTGAAGGTTGGAGGAATTATTGGGTACGACAACACCCTATGGACTGGATCTGTGGCTGCACCACCTGATGCACCATTTAACAAACATGTTAGGTACTACAGGGATTATGTGTTGGAGTTCAACAAGGCCATAGCTGCTGATCCAAGGATCAAGATTTGCCAGCTCCCTGTTGGTGATGGGATTACTCTGTGCCGCCGTATCAGCTGATCATATTCTAAAATCACATTTGGGCTTGTAATTGAATTACAAAATAGTCTTTCTATGCAGCAGTTATTTTTACACTTCACTTTTGAATATGTGCCCTGGTACACATATTATATATTAATAATATTTTCTACTTATATTTTTAAGAGTTATTATGAATTAATAATTAATATATATATATATAAGCAATGATAAAATATATAATAATTCTATATATATTTATATAAAATAATAATTCTTAATATTTTTATACCAACTTCATTCATTACTTAATAATTAGTAATAATTTTTTTAATTATATTTATTTTGTATACTAAGAATTTAGAGTATTGAGAATTATATTAATATTTTACTAATATTTAATATTTAGTAATTAATAGTTATTACATTAGTAGTTACTACTTAATTGTTACTTAGTTATTACTATTATTTATTACTCTTTTCGTTTTTTTTATCTGTCATTTTAGAAATTTATTAATTTTTAATTTTAATTATCGTTTTAAATTTTCAAAACAATATTTATCCATTTTTTTCTACTTTATCCTTATAACATTTAATTAAAATATAATAACTTAAATTAAGATATTCTTAAAGATATAAGGTTAAATAAATGATTTTAAATCCAATTAATAAGTGTCTTAATATATGTGTAAAATCTTAAATGACAAATAAAAAAAATAAAAAAAAATATTTATTATTTAATAATTTTTAAGTTCATAATTATTAATATTTAATAATTAATAATTACTACTAATGATAATCAATTATTACTTATTATTTAACACTTATAATTAGTTATTTCTTATTATTAGTAATTAGTTATTATTTAATACTTATATATGTGCACACTAATGCATAATCTAATGATAAATACATAATTTCTTGAGTAATATATTCAGAATTGATTCCCCCCAATACTAAAAAAAAAAAAAATTATACATGTGATTTCAAGTTCATAAATTAAATGTTAAATACTGCACTTTTAAGTTCAGTTAATAATATCATAATTTCAGTTGATGCATCATTTAACTCAAGAACATTTTTAATTATTATAAATAAAAATAATAAATTATGAACATATGCGATAAAATAATATAATTTATAAATTATAAAATAAAAAAGAGATTAATTAATAATATGAATTAAATTTTAATAAAATAATTAATAATAATCTTTATATGAAATTAAGTTTGAATTAAATATAAAATTTTAGTATTAGTCTATTGATATAGAATAATAAGAATTATAATAAAAAACCTACAAAATATATAATTTATATTAAATTTAAAAGGTTAGTTCATGAAAATAGCAAATGAGTCGACTCACAAATATGATAAACGAGCTTACTTATAAGTTTAATAATTAGTTGAGTCTTAAATTTAAATAAATTAAATCTTTGTGAATTTATATTCGACTCATTTAAAAAATAAAATTTAAAAATGTGCTCGACTTATTTATTATATCAAACTCAAATTAAATTGATATCTGGCCTACGTCACTAAATGTGAGAAATGTGCAATCTCTACAATATAAAAAATCTATTTTTTTAAAAAAAAAGGAATAAAACATTTTTTTTAATATTGGAGGTGTGCAACCTCTAAAATGTAAAAAGCTATTTCTTAAGTCAACTACTAACTTAAGTATCGGAGCTCCCTTTGCTGGAACAGTTCAGGGAGTCTTTGATCCATTTCTTCTTTAATTTTTGGCCATTCCTCTCATGTACAAGGCCTACATGAGCAATACACCTCCATTCTATATATCAAATTGTTTATTTCCCATCAATATTTTTCTGTTTTCTTCACTTTTCCACAGATATCGAGAGCATTTCCTTGCGACACCTGAATGTTGGTGGTACGTTTATTACTGACAAGTCTTTATTTTCTATTGAGGATAGCTGTCCAAATTTAAGGGCGAGCTTATCTGGGAATATTGCAATACTAGGAAGAATTTTCATTTTGGACTGACATTCTTAGTTCTAGCCTCTTCATTTTTCAGGTATTATATGATAATCTCAGACAATCGGCCTATAGAGTTTTCGTCACGTAACAGAGATTGGGCTTCTCAATCTTGTAAATAAATGCCAAAAACTGGTCTCTATTAATGCCTGGGGAACCAGGGTCCCTGTAGACTACTTTCTTGGCTTGCTTACCATTAGTTCAGCGCTTCAAATAAAGCATGCAGGATTTCTGGTAAACCTTGGCAGTGCGTCTACGTTGCCCATTTAGCTGTTCAAATGATGTTCCTTACCTCTCATGTACAGATTGTTTTTGCTCTGTATTTCTATTACCATTTTAAGTTCAGGTCAATAAACAAGTAATTCAAGTTGTCTGCAAATGATGCTGTACTTGCTTTCTATAGTACTCATGTTTTATTTTGTACTGTCAATGTTAACATGTTCAGGTTTTTGCATTCAAAATAATGTACTTTTCAGTTGATACCAATGTTCGCCATAAATGGAAAATGGAAAATTGTATCATGTTTTCTAGCCTTATGTGGAAATAACAGCGTTGGCAATGAGAAATATCAACCTTTTTTTTTTAGCATTTGTGCTTGCAAAATAATAACTTCGGCACTGGAAAACGATAAACAGAGTTTTGCATCCTAGCCTGTCATGTAAAATTTTGAACTTGTTTGTTAATTGTAATATATACCCCATAATTTAATTAGTTAATTATTATATTAACCTCATGAATAGTTATTACTTTAACAATATTTAATCACTATTAGTAGCTCATAATCTTACATGATGAATTAAATTCACCTAAGATTTTTTCCAATAAAATGAATCATGTTTTATAAGTTTTTGGTGTTTTATTCAAGCAAAAATCTGAAGTTCAATCCTGCACCATTTTTTAAGACAGCTCAAAGTAAATTCAATTCCAATAGCCTAACTGTCCCAGAATATTAGAGAGAAAATAAGAGAAGAGTGCGTGCGTGGGAATGCAAAGCCAAAGAAATGAAATTTTGGAATATAAGTATCAGCAGAAACCTAAAAATGACAGTGGAAGCGCTTAAATACATGCGGCACCATACATTCTACTCCAAATGCAAGTGGCCAATGGACAACCTGAAAAATATAAAGAGGAAGAATATGTCAAAATAAGAAACAAGAAAATGAAAATTGTTCTGATGAGAAGAGTACATGATTGTTAGTTTTTGATGCATGAGTTTAGTCTCGAAATATATCTAATATCGAAATGTTTCAGAGTAAATATTTTACTTTAGCATCTCCTGTAAAGCTTATAGGTTTTCCGAGCTTCAACTAGGAGCCCCCTTTAGAAAAATATAGCTAAGGCCAATATTTTTAAAGAGGATTCCTCTCACTACAGAATATCTAAGAATTTTCATGAGGATAAGAATAGTATTTAAATACATTTACTAGCAAGATGTCACAGAAGCCATTCCTGATAGTCAGGATGGTTGTCTACATTATCATGAGCTAAAGCATGAATTATAATTAAGTTAATTTGCATATTGTGTTAGGTGATTTTGCTTCACGAGAGGTTGTTGGATTTACTATGCTTGCAAGTATACGATTTTGTTAGAAGAACATTTGTTAAGGCTTGGAGAGAATATTATATACTGATCAAGATTCAAAACACAAGAAATAGAAACAAAGCTTACTACTGCAGAGAAAAAATAAGTGAAATGTCAAATCTTAAATATGCAAGCAATCTAGTAATGAAGTACACTCCATACCTGAACCACTTCTTGACATATTCCAGGCATCCCTTGGCAACTATCTTCTTCAGATTCCTTTGCAAGTCCTCATTTTTTGCATCCACAGAAGAATCTCAAAAGTTCTTTGTTCACAATTACACTTCATACCTCTGGCAAGTATTTCTTTACCTTGTTCTATAAGGCAGGGACGTGTTATACCAGTTCTGACATGAAATACAAACTGACACTATAAGCCTCTACCAAAAAGTAGCTCACTAACTGTCTAACGCTCTAACTAAAGGACTAGCCCGGATTTCATTCAGTGCATTCATAATTTAAATGCCATCAATGGAAGAAAAAATAAGTAAAAAACCAAGCAATTTGGAGAAAGGACTGTCAAAGCAGATCTTGAAAACTGAATAGATCCTGAAAAGCTTCCTGTAGTGGTTGAAACAGGACTTGTACTAGGTACTGCAATATTCTTGCAAGATCCGAAAGGCGCTCCAGCCTGTGTGATTAATAGCAACATTACGTATATTAAATTGTTGTTTGCAAAAGTTAGAAAATTTCCACAAATGAGACCCGTGAAACCAGGGTGATTTGAGCTATTTACAAAAAAAAACATCCATTATTTATGACCACCAAAATAAGATTGGCCTCAAATTTAGTCTAGTTCAAATAAGTGCCATGGTTTGGCTGGCGTTTCAAGTCAACATACAAGCGAGAAAATTATGCATATGTTTTGAGCTATTAAAAAATAAGAACCCCTTGGCGATCATCCTATCTGCACACAAGAATCACTCTCACATTCGAGGCAGTAAGATGGGTGGCTTCATGATTCAGGGGCCATTTTTTACCACTAGTCCAACTCATGATTGTTCAATCCAAATGGAGGAGGTGAAGAATTCATATGAAACCACCTAGACCATATGACTGAAACTTAAAGAATTATATATAAGATATTCATAAATCCCATATTATAAATTTAGACAAAAGGATCAGCACCATTGATGTTCAGGCTCCACAGACAACTAAGCTAGAATGTGGAAATTAAATGGTAACAGACCTGGCAGGCAGTCACAGTACTACAACCACATAGTGTCTGGCCATTCATTCTATCCAAAGCATCAAAAACACCACCACCATCACTTCTCTGCATCATTTAATTGCAGTTAGAATAATTGATTATAATATGTTTAAGTGCTTTTATTTTATCATCTTAGAAACTAATACCATGTAAAAGTTGACCGCCAAAAAATTGGGCATTGTATTCCCTGCGGCTTTATAACAGGTACCAACCATCTGAGCAAGTGGAGTTGAATGTTCTTTGCAAGCTTCACTTTCAACTGGATATGTTGGGAAGTAATTCTCGAGGATAAGCGATGCACTTCTGGAATTTAGTGGCTTTGACTCTTTTCTATTTGGACATGAGCCTGGTTTTACCCCAGGATCTCCAGCTGAAACCGAGCACAGTACAGTGTTATTGGACAAAGAGTCTTGAAAAAAAACAAAAAGTTTGAATATGATACTTACGCTCATTTTCTAACATATAATTCCATTGATAAGCAATGCCTTCCTCTGCTTCCTTTGAAGCAACAGAAGTGAAAACCAGAAGCCGGTGATTCTCTTGCACCATCTGAGTCACAGTAGGCCAATCCTCACCCTTTCTTGGCATCTTGGAAACAGGAAACCAATATTTATCTAAACCAGCACTAATGAAGAGATTTATTAATCCTTTTGGAGTATGTACATAATCCTCAATTATAATGGTTACTATCTCAGTTGGATTATCAGTTAAGAATGCTTCTACTTCCTTCAAGGTATTAATTGCAGGTTCCTGGGAAGAACCCATACAAACGCATTATTAACTAATTCATAGAACTACTAAAATATCTCAATTTACTAAATTGGTAAAATGGACAACACATTACAAAGGCTGTGAAGTTGAAGCATTGCCCTCGAAATGAATGGCAGAGCCAAATATCGCCCTCAAAATCATACATATCCAGCATCAGGCCTCTTACACCATTCTAGAAAACCATCATCAAACACAAAAGCATAAATGAAGAGCATCATAGTTTGTCAAATTCACACAAGAAAGACATTTAATATTTAATTTCCCTCTAACTTAGACAAATAAATTAAAACAGCATAGCTCAAATTCTCAATTTCCTTTTACAAGATACTCAAGAACGAAGCTAGGCATGAACAAAAATCAAGGGAAAGGGAAAAACAAAAAATTGAGAACAGAACCACATACCCTCAACTGATTAGTCACAGAATCTTCTTGATTATAAAATGTCAGTCTTTGAACACCCGGCAAAGACGGTGCATCCACGATGCTAAACGAATTATGAGTCACTAACCATGCATACTTGTTAAAAGGCAACCCATCAATCTGCACTCAAAATACAAAACATTTACAAAAGTTTTAGCTTAAAAGAATCAATACCCATTAAAAAAAACACAAAATTAAGTGCAAAGAAACTCACAATAGAGGTAGGTATAATAGCTTGGCCTCTGGTGCAGATGGGTTGATTCTTGCCCAAAGCAGGGCAATTTCCACAGAAAAGCCCCGCCCCACAATTTTTAGCTGCTGTACATGATTCCAGCACCTATAATTCCCCGGCAATTCAATTCAATGGCTAAAAAGGAAAAGCAAAATCGTACGGATCATAAATAAAATGACAGAGAAATGATACCTGTGCATGAGCTACGAAGGATAACGAGACTAGCAAGAAGAGGTACAGGTACCCAATTAAGGGAGGCGCTATGCATAAGCGACGATGGTCCGCGAAGCGCGCAAACATGGCCACTGCTTATGCAGAGCTCGAGAACTGAGAGTGTAGAGAAAAGAGAGAGATGTACAGAGCACCGCAGAGGTACAAAGCAAAAGAGAAGTTTTACTGGGGGATGAAATGAAGGTGACAAGTTCTCTCTCTCTCTTCTTTCATTTTTTTTTTTTTTTTTTTTGTATATTAAAGGTGGGCTTAATCACAATTCCTTAATTTTTCTCTTTCCTGAACCACAGCGCATGGGAAAATACTCAATTTAAGTTTATATTTTATTAAAAATTTAATTTGAACAATTGTATGATAAATCGATTCAATTTTTTTTTAAATTTAATTTTTAATTTAATAAAAAATTTACTCCGTTAATTATATTAACAGTATTAATTATGAAATTTATTTATATTTTTTAATTAATAAAAATATTAAAATTAAAAAAAATTTAGAAAATGATTTGTATTAAATAATTTAAGAAGAAATAATTTAATTTATTTTTAATTTATTTTTTAAAATAAAAAATAAAAAATATTTTTATTTATTTTTTATTTTTAAAATTGTCAAAAAATATGAAAATGAATTTTTTAATAATAAATAATATTTTTTAAAGTAAAAATAAAATATAATTAAAAAAATATTGAAATTTAAAAAAATAATAAAATTAAATCATAGATATGATAAATAAAGACAATAAAAAAATAAAAAATATATTTGCTCTTTATTTTTAATTAATTATATTCTATTTTAAAATTTTAAAAATATTTTTTAGAGTTAAAAAAATTATTTTCATATTTTTTGATAATTATGAAAATAAAAAATAAATAAAAATATTTTTAAAAAAATATTTTTTATTTTTTATTTTAAAAAATAATTTAAAAAGAAATAAAATTATTTTTTCTTAAATTTTTTAATTCAAATCATTTTCTGAATTTTTTTAATTTTAATATTTTTAAAAAATTTATTAATTTAATATTTTTATTAATTAAAAATATCAATGGATCTTCCAACTGAGTGTAATTAACAAATCAAGTTTTTAATTGAATCAAAAATTAAATTAAAAGAAAAAATTAAACTAATTTATTTTACATAACTCAAATTGAACTTTTGAGAAAAATACATGTCCTGAATTAGGTATTTTCTCTATAAGAACTTTTTTTAAAAAAAAAAATTTTGAAAAAATAAATTAAATAATTCTTTTTTTTTTTTTTTACTATATTTTTATTTTTTTATTGCATTAAAGTATTTATATAATTAATTAGTTAGTTTGTAACCTTTTACTTAAAACATCTTAATTTTTATTTAAAATTCTTATATGACATTTATTTAGAAACAGAGCATTTAGTCAAATTAACATTAAAAAGAACCAAGTACTAATATTTCTAAATTTGGCTGGGATTTTTAATAATTTTTACATTAAAATTAAATAACTTTAAAGTCCATTTTTCCGACAATAATACGACACCGTTTTTTGTGTGTGCAAAGAGGGTCGTTACCTCGTTGGTTTTGTAAAGTTTTGTCCTTAGCCTTGGCCTCACTTTGCCAGTGCCGTTCACATGGTGGGGTAGGTTTGCCACTACTCTTGTTTTTTCTTCATTTTTTTTGTTTTGAGAATGCATGATTTTATTGTCAAGTGCAAAATAAATAGGAAGGTGGAAGAATTTTGCTGCACCAAATGGGGGGAAATTTGGTAGTTTTGTTGAGTTTTTTGCCTATTCTTTCTTTCATTTTTGCAATTAGCTTAGTGGATAGGCAGACATTAGGTTTTGACAGGTAAGAATTTTTAATGTAAACGTGTATGGTAGGAAATGCATTTTGCATAGCAATACCATACTCACATTAATTCTAATTAATCAAAGTTAAAAGGGAAAGATATACCAAAATGACAGATTTTACCTATAGGGTTAAGTTAGAACTAATCCTCACCCACTATAATATTAAATTACACACCATACAATGTCCCTTTCTCTCCTTAGTCCCCACCCTATCTAGTCTCCACAAGGTAAAAAGTGTTGCTTACTTGAACAACTTTTATTTTATATATATATATATATATTTTAAAAAAAAACAACTTTTTATTTAAACATATAACACCTAAAGTAATGCTTAAATCCAACTTTAATTATACATTAATACAAGCTTAAATAAATTCAAGCCAAAGTAATACAGAATTTATTTGATATTACTGTTTGAGCTATTGTTGAGAATAATAATATTGAAAATTTTAAATGCCATTAAAAATTTAACATATTTCATTCATAAAAAATTCCAAATACAATAAAATCTCTATAAATTAATAACCTCTATAATATAATAAATTAAATTAAATTTCACTGGCTTATATAAACAAAACAAAAGAGAGCTCCCCAAGCGTTTCCTACAAGACTACATTAGAAGAAATTAAAATCTCAGCACAGTTAATCCCAAAAGTCAGAAAAAATAATATATATATATATATATCAGCTAAGATGAAAGTGAGTAAAGCTTATCTTTGAAGAGAAACGATTAAATATTTGTTCTTTTATAAGGATGGTTCAAAGTTAGATTGTATGGATTCACTGAATTTGTAGTTTTCTTTTCCTGCTTTAGTGAATACAATTTGATCAAGAATAAACATGAATCGTGTACAAAATCAAGGAAGTTATCTGCGGAGATGACAATTGTCTCTCAAACAACAAAATGATTGTGAGTAGGTACACCTATCCTTCAAGGTCAATGAGAATGATGCTGCTTCTGCGTGTCAAAGAATTACAAAAATTTTGAATTGAGGATCTAAATAAATGCTTAAAATCAAGCAACCTTTTTTGCCCGACCACTTGTATGAGCACCATCTTCTTTTTTTGATCCAGATGCTTCAGGCTTCCTGGCCCAAGCAGGAGCTCTGTCTGGTTCATAACGATAATCATAGAAAAGCTCTTCCCCCGCACTAATTCGTTCTTTGGCAAATATGCCCACACGGTGATCCCCTGCAACCATTATGACCTGCACACATTGGTGAGAAAGATAAATTTGCAAAAAAGTCTGAAATGTGTTGTTGCGGTTTCTAGCCATAAAGTTAGTCAGAACACAAATGAAGAAGTAAACTTATCAGAATCCCATGTACAACAATGGGATATATACCTTTGCATAGCAATTTGGGTCTGGTGAGTGGTTGGCAAACTTCAATTTGTCACCCTTTCGATAAGCATCAAGGACAAACTGCATGATATAATCTTTATAAATCATAAAAGCAAGAAAAAGATAAAGATTGAATCTTCATTTAAGATCCTAATATGGTTCAAAAAAATCATGCCTGATCATTCAGATTAAAGAGAAAAGATGAATTTTCACGATCATATATCTTCCCGCGCTTATCTGCTTCCCTGTGTGAAATCAGCTCTCCAGTGTATTCACCTAGATACTCATGCTTGCCAACGCTATTCTGGAGGGTTGCCAAGTATCATTCATCAGCAAGACGAAAGCCAAGCAAAAAACAATATCACATCTGAATATTACCTTCAGAAAAGCTCCCCATCCAGATACATCAGATCTTCCGAGTAAAACCTGTACATAGATGAGAATCAGGCTCTATACAATTAATGGATAAAGAAGAAGGTCAATAGCTAAGACAATCATCTTTTTTTTCAATGGCAAGCCTTCTAAATTTTCCTCATAATTTATATTTTGGCATCCTCTTCACCCCCTTCTCATGCTCTTTTCCATTTTTCTGTGCATGGGCTGCACTGGACAAGTCAAAGGATGTTAAACTTTCATGCTGAACCCTGTTCTCAACCCACAAAGCAAAATCTAACCGTTGTTAAATGTTAAATTAAGGATTAAATCATGAGCCCTGCCTAAATTTCATTATTCTTCCTCTTATCAGTAATGATTACTAATAATTATGTCATCTAATGGATAATCTGATTGTGTGAATTTAAGGCATCTACATAGATCTATATGGAAATAGGTTGGCTCACAACCCTAAACAAGTGAACTTCATCTAACTCAAATTTACGTTATTTCTTAAATGTTTTTTAAAAACGAGCATGAGATTGGCTTGTTAACCTTGATAAACAAGTTCAAGTAACAGATACATGGATTACAATACCTCATATTTCAGCTGATCATATTTAAATAATTCAGTGAATATCAAAACTGAAAAATACAAGAAGATGTTGAAAGTAAACAGGAGAATAATTTTCCCCATTACAAGCATTCTAATTACTTGTTGGGCCTATTTCTAGAGAGACTAATTGCACAATTGTACTGTTGTTTGCTTGGAATATACTCGTGTAAAAAAAAAAAAAAAAAAAAAAAAACTAGTTAGGATTAATTGTTGACTTCTATTAGATCTATTTAGGGATAGACTATGTATGAATTACTGTGACATTTAATAATTTTTTATACTACTGTAGTCATCAATTTTGGTCAACCCATCCCATTCTTATTTTATACTGCTTGAATTCACTTGCTTTTCAAAACAATTGGATAACAGGTCTACACTGGACATGATCAAAATAACTATACTATCTCCACTTCACGGTTGGGTATGTTTCCCACAGATACCTCCCAATTCTAATGTTTTCACGCTCATCTTGACATCATCTCAATTAAGCTTATGTTAGGAAATATACTATGTCTCATTGTCCTTCACTCATTGTCATAAAGCACTTATATCCTTTACAATTTTATAGAGTATATGCTTCAGCCTAATATATATTGATCGGTAGAGAACAGTGTTTATTTCCAGGTAGGAGAACTTTGGAATTAGATGGGAATTTTCAAACACATACATCTTTGTTTGCATAGTTAAAAAACAAAAGGAAATAGAAAGAAAGAAAAAGTAGTTACCCTTTGTTGTTGTTTAAGAAGAAGCTTCATATTCCTACATTCATAATTATCACCTCTTTGGTTAGGAACCCCAAGAGTACCATCACCGCAACTGCAAGGAATTAAATTTAATCAGCTAAAAAGATTGAAAATAGAGAGAGAGAAGGAGGGGTGAAGAGAAGAAGAATATAGATAGATGGATAGAACTAAAGGTGTGTCCGGACAATCAATTAAACAGAAATATTAGAACCTTGATGCTGAAGATATTGAAATTCTTTTATTTATTTTTTTCTGAGATATTTTCTTTAGTCATGCATGGAATGAAGAATGTGTTTTTATCCAAGAATTTATGATATGTAAGATTTTAAAAGCAAAATCTTCACAAAGAATGAATCAAAATGAAAAAATATTAAACGCCACAAAATTGGCGGAAAGGAAGATAAAATTTCATGAATCACATTGCCAGTTATGTAAGTGGTTATGTTAGTGTAGAAAAATAGGGCCAATGAGAGTGGTATACATGGTGATGATGGTGTCATTCATAATGATATCAGTGATTGTAACAGTTAATATTTGAGCTAATTGAGATAGTGATGCATAACAGAGATGTCATGAGAGGTAAGAAAGTGTAGGTGGCTGGCTAGATATGGAATTGCTGGTGCAAAATAGGGCCAATGAGAGAGGTGTACTTGGTGATGACAATGGCAGAAAACTAATAATGATATCAGAAGTCGTGAGATTAGTTAGTAGAGGTAAGAAAGTACAGGTGGCTGGTTAGATATGGAATTGCTGGTGCAAAATAGGGCCAGTGAGAGAGGTGTAAATGGTGATGACAATGGCTGAAAACTAATAATGATATCAGAAGTTGCATCTATCAGCTTGGTGGTGAAGGAAACAAAAGGAGTAGATGGCAGCCAACAATCAGTATAACATGGGGGCAGCACAAGTATGGATGGAGGATATGTTGATGAATGATGGTGGGAATAGCACCAATTTTAGATGGAGTGATATTGGTTATACTGGCATGATAGCATTGGATATGTTATATGACAGGGAGGACTGAGATATTTGATCTCTCTAGTGTCTGCGAATTTTTGGAAACTAGACCTTTCACTCATGGACATAAATTAACAATTTGGACACGTACAGCAAACTCTAAATATTCTGAGAGAGCAAAATTATCAGGTCCAAACCCCATAGGATAATGTAAATCCCTTCCGTAGCAACCAGGAGTTAGAAAATCAAACATTTGAGATACACAAATTCCATATAAATATTAAACCCACTTAGGTGAAAATTGGGATTCTAAAAAAATTGATGGTTTATACTCCAAAAAGAAGACAAAACATTGGGAAGAACTTCACAAAAAGCTCAATCATAATATGATCCCAACATTAACAGAAACAGCACATTAGTTCCAACCATGAAATTATATAATATTCTTCAATAGCAAAATCACAACATCATCCAACATTTATTCTAAACTATGAGCGCAAAAACCTTTTTTGGTAGACATGATGACATGATATAAACAGACAGAAAGCAGATTTGATAATGCTTATACGGATATTGCTAAGTGAATTATTACGCTGGAAATAAAATGCTCAGAATGACATAAAATTAGCTTCTGAATTCAAAGTTATTCATAGTATATACTGTAATGAGGAGTATAGCTTTGTCTCGAGTAACAGTTACAAACACCTTCCCAAGAGGGTGGATTCTTGTTTCTTTTTCTTTTTCTTTTTCCTTTTTCAAAGGAGAATGACAAGAAGTTATGGATAAAAATACGTAGGAAATGTTATGAACTCACCTGACCCAGCAATTCCTACAAACATCTGGATCACATTCCCTGTCTGCAGCAAAGCACGGACACTGACGACTTCGACATTGACTTTTAGCACAATGACAGCCCCTAAATCGATTTTTGCAACTCTTCGGGCACCTAGATGAAAAAGTAAATGTTAATCAAGAGTATTCTTATACTTATATCAACAGACCATCGGTGACTATACAGGCAATCAGACATCTAAACCCCAAAAAATTGCTCAAGTTGGTAAAGAATACAGCTCCCTGAGAGAAAATTTCACAAATTTAAATGTGAATTACATCTAACTTGTTAATAAGTCTGAGTCATGCAAAATGTGGTCCTTTATTTTTTTCAGATGGTTCCCCCAAGGAATCCGGGGATTTGATGTCTGGGTAAAAAAAAAATAGACATCCAACTTGTCAAAAAAGAAGGGACATGAGGAAATCTCAATATTTCGTTCTGGCTTTTAAACAAAGGCTCACCCACAGTACTTCTCACAGCACGTGCCATTCAGCAGACAAGCACACTGCTTTCCACAAGCCGTTCTGCAACCACATGGATTATACTGGCGGCATGGCTGATCTTTTCTCTCAGTAATCCGTTTCCTAATAGAATGGTAAGCAGTAGATTTCCAAGAATACTTCAAGCGGCGAACTCTACCTCTTCTACGTAAAAATCTTGATCTTCTTCGGACTTCATTATTGCCCTGATATCCAGTTCAGTATCACCCACCATACCATGGTTTGAAAGAATATATTTAAATCTCACGAGAGAAAAAGGGACTAATATACAAGACACAAGCAAGTCAAAGAAAAATGCTAACCATTGGCCCATTGAAGTCAAACTTGGAATATCCTTCACCAAGAGAATTTGCAGCATCACCTGCTTGGCAGGCCAACCAATTCTCAGAGAAAGTCATATATTGGAAAACTTCCCAACAAGTCTTTAATCCATTTAAAAGGTTCCTAGCAATTACACAACTGTCATAAAAAACAATACCCAATGTTAGAGAATTAAGAAAATGGAAAAATAATCTCTTGGGATTAATATACTATAAGTATCGGTTAGACGATTTGCGTTAAATACCAATGAATTTGTCATTTGTGATTCTAACTAGGGTCTTAATTAACACCCAATTTGAAATGTATCATGCATTTTGCAACAAGCTTTTAGCCTAGCAATAAATTATTTTCTATTTCTCTATGGGTGATTTGCCAATCACTTAGAAACCTCTGGTGAAACATGAGAAACGACCAGTTCTTTTTATTTTCAAACACTGAAATGACAGATACCTAAAGGCCTTTTTAAGAAATTATTTGCTTTTATTGCTTACACCCCATTGGCACACCAAATGGTCCCATTTTTTGAGCTTACATGCAAACAGAAAGTGGGCCACTCTCTACGTTGGAAAAGATCATCTACAGCATATACTAATTCTGATTTTCAAAAATCACAAACTATGACATAATAACTGACCATCTTATGTTCTGTCATTTTATCAAATGTTCCTCTAGGTTCTTATTCATTTAATCTTGCACATTTTATTAAATTCGTTTTTTTGAACCTATATTTTGTTAAATTCTTGTATATTATTAATTTCAGAGATTAATGGCCTTAAAAATTCATGATAGCAGCAGCAATTCAGATTGATTCCCTGACACTGTTTCCAGTTCAGTTATTTAGAACCCTGATTCTTACTCTTTATGAGTAAAACCTGGTAGTTTCGCTGAAAACAAATCCAATACAAAGACAGAGGAACACTCTAAAGATTTAACCATCAATTTTCACTGTGATAAATCAACTTAAGAAATTTTTAATATATCATATCAGACATCACGTATGCTGAAAGCCATCTGACACCAAAAACATTAAAAAATTTCAATAAGAAAAGGAAAATGTAAAGCAATAGATGATGCACAAAATGTACTTACTGACCTGTTCGTTCCAAAAATTTCCACACCTTTCTCAAATAAGCTTTTTTCAAAAGCTTTCCAAGATCTGTTATCACTCGACTCTTTTTTACATATATTTTCATCTACGAACTCTTCTTTCCTCAGTGTGTTATCACTGCTAGTTGCAGGTGGATCAGTAATCATCTCACTTGGAGGACCATTACGAACTTCACCCTGCACTAAGTTGTTACTATCCTGAATTGTGGATTCCTTCCTCCTAGACGTTCCCGTGGTCACACCTTTAACATTCTTATGGGAAGAAGAACTAGCATCTTCATTTTCTTTGCGTGAAGTGGACCTGAGTTTCATATCGCCGGGCAAAAGACCTCCACTGGCAACAGAATCAGAATCAGAGGCCACTGTTTTCTTCTGCCTTTTTTGCATGCAACTTAGGACACGTTCAGCCACTCGCTTGCTGTTCCTTTGACAAACCCCACTTTTCCCAGCAAGCTTAGCCTTGGAGGGTGAAGCGGCATCCTGCCGAGGTCCAATCTCAGAATCACTGCTCTCTGAAACATTTTTTGCATTTGATGAAGCACTTTCACTTTGGCTGGACTTTACTCTCCTTCTGGCAGATTGAGCAGAAGATTTCTTCCTCGAAGAAATGTGAGTTCCCAGCCCATCAGATGGACGGACAGAATTTTCTCCAATATCACCATATTCAGGAGAATTTGTAGTATCAATTCTTTCTGACTTCAAAACCTGACATTAGTAAAGTGAAAGATACTTGTATTACATATTTTTTTGCTAATGCCTAATAACAAACAATCAGATTTACGAACACCAAATACATACCGATTTGTAGCAGTGTGGACCACATGGTACATTTTCCTCATCCAGATGGCTCATTAGATGTTTCTCAGCCTAGCAATATGTTGTATTAACAAAACATTTAAGATTCTCACAAGACACTTTTGCAACATCTTGATAATTGGTCTATCATAATTCACTTACAGTAAAAACAAGATCCTGAGAGCATCCATGCAATCTGCAATCGAAAACCTGCCAACATAAAATAGAAGGAACTCATTAAATTACCAGAGGATAGTACAAAATAACATAAAATTAGGAGCACAAGAATGTTACAAGACATCGACGACAAAATAAGTTGTCAAAGGAATCCAAAGCAGCTTCAAGATCCTTATCAAGAAAACAATTCACTGTCTGTGCATCACTATTTCCATTCTTTGCATCCTCCACAGCCATCTCTGCTTTTGTAAGAACTTCATATCTTGCCTGTATAAGATGTTTGATGGTGTTTCATATCTGTGTAAAGCCAGCACAGAGCAAATGGGAAAACAGCTGGACCAAAGCTTACACAATGACCAGTTTTTATCAGATATTAAAATAAAAAGAAGATCGATAGAATGTGAATAATTATATCATTCCTTCAAGTAGAGAAGGATAAATAAGAATGCATGATAAAAAGTAGACACATAGAAACTGACGATACCACATGCTTCTCACAAATGCATACCTTGATTTCAGACGGGCTTCTAGAAAGACTTTGTGCCAGTGATTCTATCACAGGATCAGATGAACCAACTTCTTTGACAGTCATTCTGATAAACAGAATACAACGGGAATAATCAGTTTTACTTCACATGCAGAACTAAAGCATACATAAAGTTTCCTTGCAAAACACTGGGAACTCAGAATGAGAAACAGAAAATATATGTCTCAAATATGTAAGGTTCTCATGTCAATTAATAAATATATGTATAGCTCCTCCACCTCACCTCACCCCACCCCATCCCAATACAAAAATACATATACAAACAAAAGCTAGCTTTTTTGTTTAAAAACTTGGCATAAACTAAGAGAACATTTCTAAAGTCAAAGGCTCTACAAACAATAGACATACATGAATTTTGTCATACCTATGCCTAATCTTTTGACAACATTGCACCCTTTTTTACTTCAACTCAACTCAACTTAATCTTAATCCCAAAATTAATTTGGGTCGACTATACGGATTCTTTATTTCCACTCTAAACGATTTTGAGTAACGTCATTTGATAATTATAATGCTTCTAAATCATAATGTATTTCTCTCTTCCAAGTTAGTTGAGATCTACCCATACCTTTCTTCCTATTCTCTATCATGATATATACCAACTTCCTAACAAGAGCCACACTAGGTCTTTATTTTACATATTCAAACCATCTTAATCTTCATTATCTTATATTGTCCTCAATCGATGTGATTCTCACTTTATATCTAATGTTTTCATTACGTATCTTATCCATTTTAGTATAACTACACATCCATCTTAGTATCCTCATCTTGTTAACACTCATCTTCGATACACGTCCTTCATTGTCCAACACTCACTACTATATAACATAACCAGTCGAATAGCCATGCAGTAGAATTTTCCTTTCAATTTATAGAAAATCTTGCACTAATCATCTTTTTCTTGAGCTAAGACCTAGAAAAACTACCATTCTTTAGTGTAGAGGAAACATACAACGGATTAAACAAAATACCTTTCTCATTAAGACAATTGAATCAAATACCCAAATCAATTCTTTTGTCATTTGAGCTAAGGCCAAAGGCTAGTTTAATAGGAAAAATTCAGTAATTATTAACTTTCGTCAGTACAGAAACTTGCATATAAATTATTTATCCTGCAGATGTTGCAACAGAGTAACAAGAAGAGAAGAAAGTAATGCAAAAAAGCTCCAGCATAAAATTATGATGGATAATTAACCATAGATTCAATAATGCATCCGTTCGTAGTCAACAGGTAAAAAGAATAGTAATGTAAAATCCTATAAATCAAATATCAACGAATTAGAAGTAGAAAAGAAAACCGCAAAATGATCACGAATAATCCGGTATACTAAAAAAATGCATTTGATAAGAGAATAGCCAGAAGTGACTTCACACTGAAGTAATATAGTAACAGGAAAAGGAAAATAAGAAAAAGAGAGGGAAAGAGGGAAAGATAATTGTAGATCACATTTGATAACATAATTATACCAACCGAAGAATATAATCTTCAAAATCTAGAAATTCTCTCTTTTCCTCCTCATCGTCAATTATTTCCTCCTCACTGTCACTGCAAATTAGTGCTTCACCACCATTTTGATCATAATATATTCTCCTTCGACCAACCACTGATTGATCCTCTGTCATTCTTTGATTTCTGCACTAGAATATCATAAATTGATAAGCTAAAATTAATGGAGAATATTAGAAATAAGCAATGTGAAGATGAAATCTATAAATGAGTATTTCAAAAAAGAAAAAGTGGTTTGAGTCAAGTGATCATGAAACTCCAAATACAAATCTAGAGAGTAGAAAATAATCATCCGCATTTGTCCCTGTATGGTAAACTAGTGCATGAGACTTCTCACATTACAGGCTCTAGAGAGGATCATGTGTATGAAACCTATACATTGATTGGAAGAGACTGTTTCCAGGATTTTGACGAATAACTGTTACCATGCCCCAAACAAAGTTCAAGTAAATCTAAACATGCTTTTCAAAATGAGCAAAAAATAAACCATTTGAAGCAACAAAAAATGAATGTGCATATATAAAAAATGTATAGTTTCCCAAACAAGTAAATGAAGGTAGTAGATACAGAAGTATTAGATACTGGTATGCTTATGAATAGGAAAAAGGGCTTCTCAAGTGGCCTCGGTGATCAAGATGAATGAGAAATTTAACACACCTATCCAAAAAAATCCATGTAGTATAAGGGGGTAATCTCTTCACTTCTGGAAGTTTAATAGGCCGAACAGCATTCTTGACTGGAATACTGGATCCAAGAAGAACTGCTGTAGAAGCATGACCATCTTCTTGAGAGCCGTGGCTATCCTTATCTCCATTACTTGCATCAATACCATTGTGCATACCTAGTGCATCTTTTTGCCTCTTTGTCAGTAAATCTACACTACCATCAGTTAAGTTAATCCAGCTGTTTCTTCTTTCATTCGACAACTTATAAAGATGGTTTGTGACACCAACCAACTTTTGTTTATTCTCTTCCATTATTTTCTGAAAGTATTACAAAATTCAATTCATAAATTATGAAAGACTAAACCCAAAAGAATACCACACTAATTAAAAAAAATACTCTGAATACCGTAAGAATGCACCTTTACAGAAACACACCGGTTAGCTGCAACTTGCTTCTTGAGAGAGTCGATAACTGATAAAATTTCTTTTATTGCCAGAGATGTTTCTTGTGGTTTTATCATCTGTAAAAAAAAAATAATAAATAAATAAATTCAAGAGTCCATCTTAATTAGAACACAGAATTATACACAATCCTACAAATAATTTTCTAAAAACTCCCAATAAACTTTAATAACTATTCTGTACAATGCAGCAAGTGATCCCTACAGAAATTACCTTAAATTCCAATATAATACACAATTATCAAATTAAACGGTTTCTCTACATAATTAAGCAGATAACAAAACAAATTAAAAAAGAAAATTGGTTAATGATCATCACAGTAAGAACTCACATGCATTAAAAATAATTAAAGAGAAAATAATTTCAAAAAAGGAGTACCGGAGAGTCCTTAGGATCCTCCGATCTGGTAATGGAAGCAGATGGCGAAGCCTTCGACGCCATTGTAGGGGACGAGGAAAGTTCCAACCCGACTTGACAACGGAATCCGGATCAGGATCCGATTCATGCAGGAAGGAAAGCTTCTATGTATATCTAAATGTGGCAGGTCGGCTTGAAACCCTAAAGTCACATCTTCTATGTATATCTAAAAATTTGGGGAAGTTGCTTTTAAATTTTTAATTTAATTTAATTCAATTTTCGGCAAATGTATTTTTTTATTTAAATTATAAATTAATTTTAATGGCTGTTGAGTTTTATAAAATAAAGATAGAAATGGGGGGAAACCAAAGGGGGGACTTTATTTTTGAATTACGTACTGTGTCCGCTCTTTCCTTTATTTGGACAAACAGTTGTCGTTTGTGCTTTTCTTTTTTATATATATTTTATTATATAAGCTTTTTTTCTATATTATTATTATCAATAAAATTTTAGTATAGTAAGATTAAAATTGAGTTATTGAAAGATGGTAAGCTTTACTCTCATATTTATAAGTTTATTTTCTACGATATAATTACTTGTGAATGAATCTAATAGATAATATCGAATTTATATTTGAGTTTTTTTTATTATATATAATATTTTTTAATAACAAATTATTAATTATAATGATTATTACAAGTCAAGCTAATGAAGACCATATATATATATATATAATATATATATATATATATATTATAAATTTAGTAGAAGTTGAAATGAGAATAATGAAAAAGTTAATTTGAATAAATTGATATTGCCTCCAAACCATTATTTTAAATTTCAAAATTTATTTTTTTTAAAAGATGAAAATTGTGAAGAGAATTTTAATCATAAAATAAAAACGGGTTGGATTACTGAAATTAAAACTTATTATAAAAATATCATGTTATCACAGAATTCTTAATAAATTAAAAGAAAATTATATCGAGTTACTATTTAATCGATTATATTATATGGTAATAAGTATTGAATAATAAAATAATAAAATATATTGAAAATGAGTATAGTCAAAATAAATATATTAAAATTGATGTGTGATTATATTCTAAGAAATAAGATATGAAATAAAAATATTAAAAATAAAATGAGAATCATTTCAATTGAGAATAAAATGAAAATAATGGAGATTGGATACATGAATAAAAATCTAAAGAGATTTCGATTTGAAAGGTTGAATATATTATTATAAAATAAAGAAATAAATAAAAAAAAACTTAAATTAACTTAAAAAAAATAATACAATATAATTATATACATTATAATTATCAAAAAATATAATTTAAAATCGTTTAAAATGAGAATTAAAAATTTATATAGCTAACTCTAAATAATTTTGAGTTTAACATTAAATTGATTTGAGTTAAGTTGTATTACAAGTCAACCCAACAACCATCAACCCATTCTTTGGCAAGGACTGATGACCATGAATCATACCAAACTTTGGAAGACTCGAAATTTTCGACTTGAAAATGGCAAACAAATTCAAGACAAATCTCCTTAATAAGTCATAATAACTATGTACATAGATAATTTTTTTCACACTATTAATTTCAAAACACTTCCTCTATCAATATTAATTTAAGATTATTTTTTTTTTTACATCCATGAAAGTGGATTGAGATGGTTAGATTTGAATTCTTAATCTTCTGCACTATACTACTAAATTATTAATTTAATGAATTGATATAAAAACTTGCCTATTATCTAAAAGGTCCATTTAGCGTTCATAAATTTTCGTGATTCAAATCACCAAACAATAAAGAGTTTATGGAATTAATTAATACATCTAATCCCATTATATCTATAATTAATATGAAAAATGATGTTTAACAAAATTAAAATTTAAATATTTGAAATTTAAATATTAAATAATAAAAGTGATTAATTTTTAAAATTATATGATTATTCGAAAGTCTAATAATTAATTATTATATTTAATATAAAATTTAAGTTTAATTTACTATTTTAGATGAATTTACTTTAATTAAAATTTTAATATAAATATGATAAAATAATTTAAATTTAAAAAGTATTAAGTATTGAATTACAAAATTAAATATTTATAGTTTTGGAATTTAACTTCTACATTATTAATCATAATTTAAAAATTTTTATGAAAAAATCTCAATTAAAGACTAAATTCTATATTTAGAGATAAAATAAAATAATCAAATCAAACACTTATTTTTAAATGAATTTGAATAATTAATGAATTTTAAATCTTTAAATTGAGATCCAAACATCACAACTTCTAAACATATAAAAAGTCAAATTAAGAGATGAACTACTACTATAAACTTATTTATAAAACCACAATTTAATAATGGCACCCTAAATATTACTTGGAAAGTCAAGAAAATGTGGTTTGAATGGTTTTTTCCACTTTTTCTGGAAGTGTGGAGAGCGGAAAGTTAGCATTCACAATCTCTCAAATCACAAAAATTTTACTAATTTTATTAAAATTATTAAAATGGGTGTACTACCCATCTATATTTTTGTTATTTATATTTCCTTTGTCCCATTTTGATATAACTTTTCTTTTTTTAAATGTATCAAATTTTAAATCAATTTTTTTTTTGTTGTTGTTAATTTAGTAGCAAATTATAAAAAATATCCTTATTAATTTATTAATTAATATATATAGAGAGAGAGAGGGACAGACACATGATTTTAAGAAGGAAGCATTCTTCACATTAAAAAACAAACTTACAAATTTTAGAAAATAATATTATAATAATAAAATTAATTTATTTAAAAAATATAAAACTAATAAAAAATACCAAACAAACATATACATTTATTTGAAATAATAAAAAATATCACAATATCATTAAAAAAATAAAAAAAATTGGAAAAGAAAATAAAATAAAAGAAAATGAAATATAATTAGAAAAAAAAAGTAAAATGAAGGAAAAAAGAAAAAAATTGAAAGAAAATAGGATTAAAAATATGATTTTATCAGGACTACATAATTAATATTTCAAAATAAAATAATTATTTTATTAATTTTAAGAGAATAAATAATATTTTATCCTAAAAAAATTAAAAATTAAAGGGGTAAAAAGAAAAAAGTAAAGAAAATAAAATAAAATTATATTTTATTAAGAATTAAATAATTATTTTTTTAAAATAGAAATATCATTTTATTAATTTTAAAATTTTAAGACTAAATAGCAATTTATGCTAAAAAAATTTAAAAACTAAAGGGACATGTGCCCCTTTCCTTAATATAATTCCGCATCCATCTATATTTAATATGAGTGTCATCACCCAAAGCTAAACTTTCATTTTATTAACAATTGATCTGTAACAAGTGAATTTCACAAAATTTTATAAAATTTATTTTAAATTTCACTTTTTTTTTAAATAGTATTTAAAACATTAAAAAGTTGATTTTAATTCATATAGATTCAATTTCATAAAATTCAATATAATTAAACTAAATATCATTCAAATAGATGAAATTTTCAAATAAATTTCATAAAATTAATAAAACAATATGGATAACAATATCATTTTTTTTTCCCTTTTATTCATGAGAAGTGGAAGTCAAACCAATCAAACTGAATCAATTCTTACTTTGATCTCAGTTAAAAAAAAATAAATAAATAAATTGAAGGTTCAATTGATTTACAGTTTAAATCTTTTTTCTCAGTCTTAAGTCAAATTACACCAAAATTATATATATATATATATTAATTAAATATGTTTAATTTTATTTTATATACAATCACATATTTTTTTAATCTAATATTAATTTTAAATTTTTAAAAAATGATCATTTATGAAAAATTAAATAAAAAGAGTGTATTTTTGAGAAAAAACATAAATTTTGAGTGTATTAATTAATGAAATTGATAAATTTTTATTATATATTAAACTATCTTCTCAATTTTTTTATCATTGATCTTTTTTTTTTTTTTTTTTTTTCAAATTTATAATAAAAAGATAATGATTTATAAAAATATATTTAATTTAAAATTGATAAATGAAAAACAATTAAATCGAATCAAACCAAATCAAATTAACAATTTGATTATAATTATGATTTAATTTAATTTTAAAAAATTTTAAATAAAAAAAATTAATTTAATTTAATAATTTTTTTTTAATGAAATCGAATTAATATCATCCATAATTGGTATTTTTTCCATTTTCTTTCTCTCATTGTCTCTTTCTCTCCCTCCCCCTCCCCCTCCTCTTTTCTGTTTCTTATTTCTCACTCTTCTTACTATATACACTTTATCGAGAAATTATACTCCACATGCTATATACACTTTTATCTCCTCTTGCTATTCACTTTCTCTATCACATTTTTCTCTCGTTTTTTTTTTATAACTTGTTTTTCTTCTAACTATTTTTTTTTATTATATTCATAAATTAAAAATTAATTATAAATATAAAATATAATTTTTTTAGTTACTTATTTTTTAATTATATTTATTATATTAGGATATTTTAGAAAATAAGAAAAAAAAACTCAATTATAAATTTGTTTCAAATATAAAAATAAGATAATTTATCTGAATTTCATATTTTAAATTGTTTCTTTCTAAATATGGATAATGAAATCTACTTGAAATATGGGATTAGGGTTGAGTGTTTCTTCCATTTTATTTTTCAAAGATGATTTGCCTTTTGCTTTTCATTACCCTGGGCTTTGTATCCTTGCTGTTTTATGCTATTTAGTCTTTGTTACTGGACTGCCAATTTTATGAATCAACTGGTGCTTAAGTACATTTATATGTCCAGGCTTTGGTTCTGTTTCTGCATGAAAATTTTCCCGCAGTGATGATCATTCTGTTCTGTTACTGGAAATTATATCTATATATATATATAAGATGTAAACTATATTACAGCTAATAGACATACATCTAGAAACTATAATACTAGAAAGATGAGCAAAACTGGGTATAAATTACTTTACGTGTAAGAGTACTGTTACATAGATTGATGCAAACAACTCAGAACAACCCATGAATCATCGATGATAACCATGCACCCGACGCAGGAACCTTTTTTTTTCGTTCCTTTTTTTTTTCCAACAACAGCTTGTCTACCAGACAGTTATATCTACAGAAAGAATGCACACAAGACACAACCAAGTAAACTCTCTTAAAATATTAACAAAATGTAGACGACCTTATTATTATTAAGATTATTATATGAAATTTATATTTTTCTTAAATTAATTAAAGAATTAAAATCCTATTTATATATATTTAATAAAATTAAAAGAGAAATAAATACAAAACAAATAAGAATTTTTAATTACAATAAAATTTTTAATACAAGTGAAATTCATATTTTACAATATAAGAAGAATCTCTAACACCCTCTCAAATTAATATCAGAAAATTCTGAAAGCGTAACTTGACACAATTTGAAATAAACAAATGATGACTCAAAGATTTCGTAAAAATATCAGCAAGATGATCATAAGATTTAATAAGCTGAACCTGTAATTTATTGCTAGTTATAAGCTCACGAATAAAATGATAATCCAATTCAATATATTTAGTACGAACATAAAAAATAAGATTATAAAATAAATAAACAGTTCTCAGATTATCACACCATAACATAGGCGAATAAGATAGAGAAAAACCAAATTTCGATAATAAAAACACAATCTAAACTATTTCAGAAAAAGCATTAGCAAGTGTCTGGTACTCAATCTCAGTAAAAGAGCGGGTAATAGTATGTTTATTTTTTGCCATCTAAGAAATAAGATTATGACCCATAAAAATAATTTAACCAGTAGTAAAATGCCTATCATCCGGGTAATCAGCCCAATCACTATCTGCAAAACATTGTAAATGGAAAGACGAATTACATGAAAAATATAGTCTCATGTGCAAAATGACTTTGAGAAACCGTAATAGTCACTTAAGAGCTGTCCAATGATTTTTATTAGGTTGATGCATAAAATGACAAAACTTATTGATAGATAAACAAATATCTGGACGTGTAAGAGTAATATACTGTAAATCACTCATAATATAATGATAACGTTCAGGATGAAAAAATACAGAAGCCGAATCTTTTGATAATAGTGGCGCATAAGTCATAGGAGTGGTACAAGTTTTAGCATCATTCATTTCTTTCCTATGCAAGATATCAAAAAAATATTTATGCTGTGTAAAATACATACCCAAACTAGTCCGAGTTAGCATCATTCATTTCTTTCCTATGTAAGATATCAAAAAAATATTTATGTTGTATAAAATACATATCCGAACTAGTCCGAGTTACCTCTATGTCAGGAAAATAATGAAAATCATCCAAATCTTTAACTAGAAAAGTGGTACAATTCCGATACTATGTTAAGACTATTATATAAAATTTGTATTTTTCTTAAATTAATCAAAGCATTATAACCCTATTTATCTAATAAAATTAAAAGAAAAATAAATAGAGAACAAATAAGGATTCATAGTTACAACATAATTCTTAATACAAGCGTAATTTTTATTTTACAATATAAAAATAAAATCTATCTCTAATAAGTGTAATTCTTTTTCTATAGGAAGAATCTCTAACACTTATTGCATCACATCCCAGCTTGAGATTCTGAATACAACCACTAACATAACGGGACTGTGTGCGTGAACCTTTTATTCTATACGATGATCTGTTATGGAGCAAATGAAAGGGGTGGTTTCTTGTTTTTGGATTTCTTCTTGCTCCATAATAACTTTCTCCACAAACTTCCGCCACCCTGTTTCTTGCTAGGCATAATAGCCGAAGAACTAATTGCAACATCATCTTCCTGTGTCAAGGCAGGGCATATTACTAATAATTACTATAATTCCTGTGTCATTCCAATTTTATTGGATTTCACAGGGGTGACAGCCTGTTTCTTCAAAAAATGGAAATGAAGAATTTTTCCTGTACCTTTCAAGTTGGAGCTACAGTTCAAGACACGTGGCCTCCAATTCTTCACAGCAGCTATTTTTGTTCTCCAATTCCACTAGCAAGGAAGAAAACTTTTGGCAAGCTTATTTTAACTCTGCTTTGGCCACTGTAAGCTGTGTGCCAAGATCTTTCATCAACCTGTGATTTTCACTTTGATTTTCAATCTTTGCTTTTGACATTTTCAGAGTTTCTACCTCTGTTTGCAAACTTGCAATGGTTTTCTCAGATTCCTGAAGTTGATTCGTCAAGGATCAACTCTTATCAGTAGCTGACTGACGTCTCCCTTCCAACTCTTTCTTTGTAGATTCTATGTTAATCAATTTATCCTTAAAACTTTTATTTTCATACTTTTCAAGACAGTTATGAAGCACATTTGAAGCAGCAACCACAGCCAAATGTGCGAAATGTTCAAGGAAAGGCCCAATTTATCCACTTTTGAGAATTGATTGATCATTCCAACCACGGCTTCATCTTCACTTCGTGATTCATCCCAATCAAGATGCTTCTTAATTGCATCCCTCGTGCTTGGAACATCTTGAACAGAAAAGTAATGATTCATAATCCGATCCTAATGAGAACTTAATTCATGGGCAAATCTGTTCACATCAGATTTTCCATACAACAGATCATAACAAGCATGAACAAATTGCTGCAACACAGTATTAAGTTCAGAAGTCTTCCACTGGAGAACACAAACCATGTATGCTGAATGTTTCTATATTCTTATAAGGGGAGAAATTGTCATCCTTTATAGACAGTCTCTGACGCACCATAATTGGGTAATATCCCTTCAACACGCTCAATTATCTAGTTTAGTGATTTGCTAGATCTGAGTGGAGTGGCTGATTGTTCCCATCTGTCAACAAGATGTCAATATCATTTATTATGCAAGATGAATCCATCATTAAAGATTTATCTCTAGGTTTCAAGAGATGCTTCCACCAGCTTTCGGGGACTTTGATGGATGTTTGAGCTCTCTCCTTTATCAATTCAATCTGCGGGGCTTCGATTACTTGTCTCTTCCAAAGCTCCTCTAACATCCTCCAGTATTTCATCAGGTTTTCTTTGTGCCATACGGGTTTGCTCCAACAGCACTTTCAGAATATCCTGAAGCCAATCAGGTGCTTTACCAATTAGTACATCCTTGGACTTATTTTCCTGATTAGTTACTGGAACGATCTATCTACCATTTACCTGTGAGGAATACCCATTTAAACCGGTTTCCAAGGGGTTAACAGCTGCATTAGCATAATTAGATGGAACGTGAAGACTTCCCGACTGCTTATCAACTAAAACAATTGCTAGTCTTTCCATTTCAACAAAGTCATCCATCACATTTATGTCTGAAGCTCCTACAGTTTTACCTGGAGACCCCTTTGTTTCCCATGTTAAAAGTGCTCCAATTCTGAAATCAAAGCAGAAGCCCATGATTGAGCACAACTAACCTTATCATATCTGCCAACATCAGACACTGAGGCTAGAGAGAGATCACGTGGCACAAGACTACTCCTTGATGGCTCCAAGGTTGTCTGGACTTTTGGCATTTCATCAAGATGTGACTCGACCTTTGATAATTTGGAAGCTGTGTAAGCATCCATGGTTCTTGAAATTTGAAGTTCATTTGCTTTTTTATTAAGGGTTTCTTTGAGAGTTCTGTTTTCTTCTTCCATGGCATGCAAGTGCTCAGTCAGAAAGTTGATCTTTTTGCTGGGAGTGTCTAGGGAATTGTCAACAGCAGAATCAACTATTAAACCACTAGGACCAAAATTTGTTCTTCTCTTCCTTATTTCAGCTGAATCTCTTCCCAGTATATCAACTTCGCTTTTCATCTTTGCTAAGGCATTTGTGCGCCAACCTCTTGCGGACAAGTAGACGTTGCCGCTGACATTCTGATTATAGCTTTGCAATTTTTTTTTTGCACTCTGTAAGTGTTGCTTATTTGACGCATCAGCTGTTCTATGATTAAATTCTCTCTCCTCATTTCGAATCTCAAGCTCCTTCTCTAGAACTCGGACTTAATATTTCAGTGAAGCATTGTCTTTCTCTGTGGAATCTAACGTAGTCATTAGAGCATTAAAATCCAACCCCATCTGAGCCTTCTGTTTAGTTAAATCTTCAATCAACTTTTCTTTCATGTAAGCCTTACTTAGATCAGTATTTTCAACACCTATTTTTGCAAGCCTTTTACTGGTCTCTGCCAAACTTCTCCCACAAAACTATATCGGACTCTTCAAATTCCCCTGATGCCTTCATTACAGCATCATGTATCCTCTGCCCCTGCTCCTTGAACAAAGCAATAAGATCCCCAAAATGCAAAATATTCTAACCAAGTATCAATCGCAATACAGTAAAAAATGATATCTCCTTTGCATAACTAAAATATGGACCACTTTATCTTTTAGCTGCCTGCCCCCTATATCTGACCTCTAATTTTAATCATAGGTTATTGTGCTTTCAGTTATGTTTTCTTCTATGATTACTCTCTTTAGTTAGTTTTTGCTTTTTGCCTTTGGAAAAGCAATTTTTTTCAAATTTTAGTTTATATAATGTTTTGATATGAAGCAAAAGAAATTACATATCTTTGAATGTATCCGGACATCTCGATTATCTGATTGATGCCAACAAAAGTTGTATCAGCTGAGTTGAGCAATCAAGCACACAGCAACCATTACTTATAGCAGAGATGAGAATTCTAATCTGGATTAGTGATATACACATTCTATATTATTTTTATTATTGCACAAATTTAAGGTCGTATACAACATTCATTAGATGACGACACTGGGAATAATTTAAGTGAGGGCTTAACTAGGAGGACATCATGGGGGTTCTGGTTTCCCAACTAGAAAAGGACTGAAGGCATATACATGAGCTATTCAGCTGCTGATTTGACCCTGGACTTGATAAATGATGAAGTTGAATTAATTTACCTACATGGCATAGCTGTGCTTCAAATGATTTCTCTTAAGCCAGTTCTTAAATAAATGATTGCTTCCTATATAGTGCAACAAGCAGTTAAAGGAAAATTGCTTGGAATACAGGTGAAAAAAGAGGGAAAACAGGCTGACATCACTCGGTTCCGAACTCAGCTTGATACATTGGGCCCAAAAATTATCCAAGTCACTGTAGATGGTAATTGTTTCTTCAGGTCTGTGTTCACAGATGGCGTGAGCTTATGTTCATTCCTCATATTGTATACTCTATCTGAAAACTGCTAAGCCTTTGCATGATATTTTTGTCTTGATTGTTTATCAGAACTTCAACTGTTTACTGAAATTCTTTCCAGTTTTAATGCATAAGATGGATACCAAAAATGATTTTGAAGATGGATTGTGTTGTGACTTTAATAATTGTAGGTATCAAGTTTAATCCTGAAAATAATTTTGTTAAATTGTAATTTCCTTGAATTGTATAATTAGACCCAATTATAACAATAATTAGGATGCTAATTTCAGAAAATTATGGTCCTAAAAGTGCTTTGAGATGAGACTGGAAAACTTGCAATATTCGTCAAATTCCCATTGGGTTTGTTGGAGCCCTAACATTCTCTATACTTAGGGCCGACAAGAGCCCAACAACACAAGTTAATTATGACATGCAAAGGAAAGGAGAACCCACAATGAAATTTCCCTTAATCTAGTTGAAGCAAAATAACTATAGAAATTTCCCTAACATTCTCTAATGTTGTTGGGTCATGAAAAGTTGCAAAACAAAGAAGAACAAGCATGATAAAGAATGAGAGGGGCATTACAATCCCCATAACTAATTAAGCATAAAGATTGACTAAATGTTAAAATAAACAAAAACCCAAAAACCCCTGTGCTTAGCTTAACCTAAAAGTAAAAAATATATGCTAAAACTAAGAAGTTGGTGAAGAGAATTTGCGTCAAAAATCATACTTCTTCCAATTATGGTTAAAGATTTAAGAATTAAAAAAAAAAAAAAAAAACCCAAATCATTTATAAGATTTTAATTAGTATAAACCCTTAAATACGTTGGCTTTCAATCCATTTGCTCAATATAGAAATTTAGGTGGTGGTTTCCTCTATTTTGATGGGTGCTTGCCACGATTATTGCATGATGAGACACTCAACTTTTCTTTCTTTCTTTCTAAATTTTTTTTTTTAAATAAAAAATTGTAAGTGGAAAAAAATTATAAATTGATAAATTTAAAGCAAAGTAACCATTCCCAAAAGAGGAAACTACCGAACCTGCCACTTCTTGTCACAAATAGAATTTTTCTTTTTCCCACATAGGACTAAGCAATTTTGACAACCACCATGATAAATAGTTATTTCTTGTTGAGTGATGTAACACCTCTACCTCAAAATTTTAATTTCTTGGTGTTTTTATCTAGAATTCACTTAAATATAACTTAATTTTATTATTAGATCACTAATTATCCTTCTACTTTTTAAGTAAAAAATAGTAAGCATTAACAATATTCAACACTTAAGTGATGAAGGAAAGACCTCCAATACTATAATTACCTCTTTCCCACAATATTTTTCATTAGTATAGAAGAAGGTGATAAGCTCTTGTTTAATTAATTACATGTATAGTATATTTTTGCTATCCAAGATAATTATAAATCTAATATAGATTGAGGTACTAAATGAGCTGTAAAGGAAACTTACAATACTACTTATATATATAATATCCAACTAAGTAATAATTATTTAAGATTCAAAAGACATTTTCTATTAATATTTCCTCATACTAAATAGATAAAAGTTAAACTTAAAAAAAAAAAATTATAGAAATGGGTCAAATTTAAAGTGAATTTTATAAAACCGAATTCAAGATGAAATAGGTAATACTCGTTTATATATATATATATATATATATATATATATATATATATATATATATATATATATATATATATTACTTTTTCTCTTTAAAAATATTTTTAATATTATTTTCTTATATGTATATATATTCATTTATATATATTTTTCTACATATTCATATAATATAATTTATATTTTATATAAAAATAATTATAAATTTAAAAAATATAAATTAAATATATATAATAATAATAAAAATATATATAATATATATAATCAAAATACAGTTTAGAAAAAAATATAACATTATCTGAACCTAACTCAAGTTAAAATTAAAAAATTTGTTTCGCCATATTTAATATTTATTAAATGAGATAAATATTATTCATTTTATTCGGAATAGAGCGGGACAGGTACTCGACGGGATAAATAAAATTATCATTTCTATTTTTTTAATCATTAAAAAAGTAAATTTTATTTTCAAATTAAAAGATAGAATAAACGTTGTGTTCTAAATTGTAAAAATAAATAAAAATAATCAAAGAAGAATATAATTTTATTTTTGAATTAAAACATAAAAGGAAATTTAATACAAGATGAGGGAGATAGTGAAAAGGCAAATTTACAAAAAGTATATCACCCTCAAAATAATTGTTAATTAATTAGTACTTGAGATCCACAAAACTTTATTGATATTATTCCTCATACACCAAATTGAGACTAAATCCATATAAAAAATGCCAATTCCTATACAAAAGAAAGTACTTGTAATGAAACAAAAACAAGTATATGGTGTTATCTAAAAGAACCCATATGTAAATTAATTATATTAATTGGAAATTAAAAAAAAAAAAAAAAACTTGTGGACTTCAAATGCACAACAAGTAGGGCAATATCTTATATAACCCACTCACTGTCTACAATAATGTATGCCACCTAAAGGGGAACGAATGGCTGGAGATGATTGGCTTGTCGTGCCCACTTTTGAAGTCTAATCTTATTTTATCTTAGCAATCTTTCCAAACTTGGAAAGTATTCTTTACAACTAACTTCTTAAAAATATAGTATAAAATCAAATAAACAAATCAAATCAAGAAATAGAAAACAAATACACTTCCCTCTCATATATTTTATTAATATTATTTTTATTATCTTTTTTGTGTTCTATGAATAAATTTTAAAAAATGGCTAATAATATAATATATATATATATTGAAGCCACAGTTTTGTTTTTGGCAGCCATAGATTTTTGGCAGAGGATCACCAACCCACCTTCCATTTCTAGGTGCAGCATTCAAAAGGGCTTCTTATTGATCATGTGGTCTACCTTCCCCATGTAATTTGCTATTAACCCACTCATTTTCTTTCCAAATTATAAATTCACATGCCAATATTATCTTTTTAAGAAACTTTTATTAGGTAAGTTTTCAAAATTAGTATGATATAAATATCTAATAGGATTTTCATTGTTAGTAATAAACAAAATTAAATAAGAATTAAATATAAGTGACAGATAAGATGAGATAAATTTAAATTAAATTATTATGTATAGTTTAATTCGACTAATCAGATATAAAACTCAAATTATATAGTGATTGAAAGAGAAAATAAAAAGAGAATATATATGCTACGGCATTAAAATCAATTTTAAATAAGATTTTTTAAAAATTATTTAAATATAATATATTTAACTTAATTATTAGTTTATATATTTTGTTTAATTATTGGAGTGATGTCACTTGCAACATATTTTTGCATAAAAATATGAATATTGTTATATAGAAGATTATTAATTATTATTATTATTATTATTTAGAGAACCTTTGGCATGAAATAGCCATGGAAATGTTTTATTGGTCTCCCTTCTTATCCATGAATGGACCAAACAGAAGGGTCCTTTGGGAGCAAAACTATTTGTTTTCTTATACTGTTTGCTAAATGAAATTATTTTGTCTGTACTGAAACAAATTTTAGTACAAGTAGATTTATTCAATTGTCTCATAATGACTTTATCTTCATCTCTTTTTTTTTTTTTTTGGGTGTTTTGTTGTACAACTAATAAATTTCGCGTGGTTGAAAATTTATAACAGAGGAAGCATTCAACTCTTAATATCGACATACATGTTCTCTAAATTCTAATTTTAAATTTATTTTATTAATTTAACTTCAATTTTAATTTAAACAAGTAATTTTATAATTTTGTAAATGATTTTAAAATTAATATTGAATTTTCATTGAGTCAAAGAATATATATATATATATATATATATATATTATGTTAACAATAAATTTTATAAGTAATCAATTAGATTTAGATAGTTATATTATAAGGTTAATTACGATTTACTTCCTGTGGAATGACCTAATATATTAACACTTCTTTAACTTTTTAAAAATATATTTACTTTTTTTTCTGAAAAATGTCATAATATATTATTAGATTTTTTCGTTCAATTTTACCGTTAGTCAATTCTAAAATGATCAGTAAAAGCAATAAAATGATAGAAATATAAAAATAAAATTTTTACATATATTAAAAATTTAAGAAAAAATAATTTAAAATTTCGAATTACAATATATTAAGATAAAATTTAATAATAAGTATATATATTTTATAATATATTTAAATTTAATTTTTTTTTTTTTTAGTATTAAGCCAAAAAAGTGAGCTCTAATTGTAAATCGAATAAATATTTAGATTTTGTTTTCCTTGTCATTAAACCTTTTTTTATTAATGAGATTCTTCCTAAACATGTACCATTTGTAGATCAATTTTTTTAGTGGCTCCTTTGGAAAAACATCTTATCTTTCACAATTACTTAAAGACAACACCTACAATTAAGTGAAATAGTTAAGGGTTGAGAAGAAAACTTGAATCATACAAATTATTTGATATTCAAAAAAAAAAAAAAAAAAAACAAATGAATAAGAATGTGTTAAATATTTTCATAATGATTTAATTGTCCTATTTCTTAATCTAAAATATATTTTATCTTAATATTATAATAATATCTCATTATAAAATGTGTTAAAAATAAAAATAATAATTAAAAAATATAAAATATGAGAGAATTAAAAAGCAAAAGAAAATTAAAGTAATAATTTTTTTTTTTATAACAATATATTTTATAATTAAGAGGTTTATTATAGAACAAATGAATAATATATAGTAAGAAACGTGGGTTACACGCGCATAGAAAAGCAAGTAGGTTTTGGAGTTTATAAGTATATAAAACCTCATTCACTTTAATTAATTGCAACCCTGCAAAAAGTGGTAAAAGAAAACAATAAGAGAAGAAAAAGAAAAATGTAAAAATCATTTTATAAAAAATCCAAAATGAAAAACTAAAAAAGGAAAGTGGATGAGAAGGCAAAAAGCCCGGTCGGTGTTTCAGACTCGCTCACCCTTTATTGGCATTTCTTTAATTATCATCCCACTTCTTTGCCTTGCTCAATGCTGAAAGCGATCTTACACTCCACTCCCTACAATTAATATATTTGATTATTACATCCTTATTTCACAAATCAATTCATTAATTATCAACTTTGATTATTAACTACTTATATTTTGAGAGAGACGATATTGACACTTCTCTTTTAATATTTGTCATTTTTGCCTTTTTTTTATCATTGAATTTGATTATAATATCTCTTTTGCATTGTTTAAATAATAACTATTATAAGAAAAAAATATTTAATTAAATTTTTATTTCTTTATTTATTATTTTTAATTCACTCATATATATTTAAAATTTTGATAATTAAATATATTTAATAATATATAATTTATATACAATAAATATTATTTTATAATATAATGAAAGATTTAAGTAAAATTTTTAAATTTTTAGTTTTCATAAGAAAGAAAGACTTCTGTATTAAAAAATAAGAAAAAGAAAGTTAAGTTCCATTTATTTTTTTGTGTTTTTTATTGAATAAAATAATATTTATACATATAATTTTTAAAAATATATTTATTAAATCAAATTTTCATTTTTATATAGCATAAAATAAATTTCTTTTACTTTTTAATTTTTTAAAATTTGATATGATCGTTTTATTCTTTAGAAAATATATTTTTTTTTAATTTTTAATATAAAAGATAATTTATCAAATTAAATTCAAAATTGTAAAAATTAAATTCAAAATTATAATTATCAAATTAACTATTGAATTATAATCCTACCAACATTTTATTTTAAGAAAATATTTTAAATAATGCTCATTGGAATTACTAAAATATCTTTATAAATCATATATATTTTTTAAAATTAAATAAATTATAAGATTAAAAAAAAAAAGTAAAGGATCAAATAATTATATGCATATTATTATTAAAAATAGTATTTTTAAAATTATTATATTATTTTCAAGGTATATTGAGAAGTAATAATATTTTCTTATTTTTTATTTGGTTAGTTAATTTTTTTTATAATAAAAAAAGGTTTGCTTTCGAAATAAAATGAAAAATTAAAAAAAATTATTTTATAACATATAAAAAAATGTTATTATTTATTATTTCTTATGTAAAAAAATTCTGTATCTATTAAATATAGTTTTTAATATCATATTTTTCAAAAAACTTAAAAGACAACAATATTTCAATATTTTAAAAGTAATGATGATTAAAAAAAAATATAAAGAAATGAAAATCAAGTCTATCTTCCATATAAGAATTATTAACTTAAATAAAATAATGATATTTTAATTAAGTTTAATAATAAAAAAATAATAAAAGTGCTTAAATCCAAAATGAGAGTGTCAATATCTTTCGAACATAACCTGTTATATGTTATTTTTTATTGTAAACAAAACAATATATAATCATAAAACATATATATATTGTTTCTTATATGATATATAAAATATTTTTGAATTTATATAGTAATATATAATTATACGTTTTATTTGTGTATGGATATATATACCTTCGGGAGTAAAGTCAAGTCCCAATTGTAGTTACCATCACACTTATGGATATTTTATTTCGACTAAACATTTATAATTATTGATTATCAACATATACGTCGTGAATTAAAAAAATTTGTGTTATTTAATTGATCAACAAAAAAAATTTAATTGTAATAAAATTTATATTCAATCGATAAATTTCATAATTAGGTATAAATTGCTTATAACGATTTATAATTTGTCAATCATATTTTTATATTTATCATAAATTTAACAATTATTCTATTAAACACTCCTTTAATAAACAGTTTTAACCTTTTAAGTCTTTAATTAAACACAAACAAATTGAGCAATAAAGAAAAAAAAACATATACACCTCACAAAAGTATATTCATTATTATTATTTGATATTTGCTTGATTGTTGTTCTTTTATTAAAATAAAAAAAAAAAAACAAAAATTAAGGACAAGTCATGTATATGTTCAGATGAATCTGAACCATTTTAATAAAAAAAAAATTTATTAACTCATAAAAAATTTTCACTCGACTCATCTAACTCTAATTTTATACACATAATTAATTCTCAATCTATCTGAAATTAATTTCTTAACTTCACCCTCACAAAAAGATTTACATTTATCCTACTTTAAAAAACTCTCTTTCTCAATAATTATTTTTAAAAAATATATAAAATAACCTTTTTTTATTTTTTAAATATTTATAAAATGGGATTGGATCTAGAGTTTATTATTAAATCTTATAAGCATTTCTCATCAATTCTTTTTAATTTTGAGTTTTATTCTTAATATATATATATACTATAATTGTAAATTGATATCAATATATAAATAAAAATGACATATATATATAGAGAGAGAGAGAGATGACAGTGTTTTCGTAGATCCTATGCAAAAGAAAGGATCTAAAGAGAGGCTCTATGAACTGCTATGTGACTTATATTTGTTCCCTTCATATCTGGACTTCTTTCCCCTTAGGGTAAATGGTGATGCTGCTCTTTGCCTTTGATTTTTAGGATTAATATCTTCTTCTCTTTCTTTTTTTCTCTTTTTTTTTTTAACTTTCTTTTGCATATATTAATTGAAAGAGAAAAAAAAAACTTGGGTTAATTAGATATATAGTTGTCCACAAGGAATATATATATATATATATTCAAAAAAATTATTAAAACGAATCTGACATCATGTTTGAAATATTTGAAATATATATAATTTTATACTAATTATTGATATTAAAAAGTTTAATTATACATAAACTCACTCAATATCGTATATTTAATGCATGTGTAATTTATTTTCTTAACAATGTCACTTGAAAGTATCGTTAAAATAATAAATCTCATGTGAATTAAATATAAAATATTAAATAAATTTATAAATAATTAGACTCTCAAATTTTAATAATTAATTTTTAAAGTTAATATTTTTAAAGTTATATAAATTTTTTATATTTATAATTATTTAATTAATTAAATTAAAAAAAAAATATTTGCACGAATTAATATAGTATTGATAAAGTACCATCATTGTGCTAAAAATGGAATAATATTTATAGGTTTATTAAAAAAAAAAAAAGATTTTGACTTGCATGCTTAGTTCCTGAACCTTCATTTTCTTAGCAAATAATTAATAATAAAAACAATGGAATTAACGTGGTAACAACATAGTAGACGTGTCAACTAAGTATAAAATATTATAAAAAAAAAAGAATCCACATTGTACTTAATTATTATAATCAACCTATGCCCTAATTACTCATTAAAATAATTGGGTAATGACGACCAAGATGACGAAATTTACACTTGTATTTTATATATAAACACTCCACTTGTCTATCTATTATTATTATAATATTAATTATATGTTAATGATCGACTTGGATATATATTATTAATTGATTAAAATCATTGGACTAATAATACTTTATTAGTTTAATGAATTGGTTATTATAAGTATAATATATTATATAAATTGAAAGCCTCGATACTATTTCCTCGTACACTACTCGTCGCATGTTATAACCAAGTTTTTATCTGCTGTATTTTCAAAGATAATTTTCATATTTATAGATACTTTATTATTTTTTTAAGATATATTATGAATCTTTATTAATAATTATAATTTTTACATCATAATTTAAAAATAAAAATATAAAAATATATTAAAATTATTTGAATTTTTTAATATTTTTCAACCATGTTAATAGAACATTAGAACTAGTTACTCAACAAAAAATATATTATATTTGATGATTTTTAAGTAACAAATCAATCTTTTTATGTTTGTTAATAAATTTGATTATTTAAATATCAATATTAAATATAAAATTATAAAAATAAATTTAAAATTATAAATAGTCTAAGAGAGCTAAATACTTTTTAAAGAAAAAAAAAACTTATTTCTATGAAAGAAAAACAAACAAATATCATTAATGAAATAAAAAAATCCTAAAAAATACCAAAAATAATATAAACAATAATAAATCTAGGTAAAAAAAATACATATTAACATATCATATAGATTTATATTTATTAAATTAAAATATTTATATAAAAAAAAAATCATTGTTGATCAAAACAATAATAATTCAAAAAATCTTAGAAGAGAACCAGAGAGAATATTAAATTCTACTTTAAATGAATTTAAATGCTTAATTATCACTTTATATATTTAGAAATATATATATATGCATATAATGAAAGCTAAGTTCTATAATTATTTAGAAAATTTTTAACCAAATAGCTATTTCAAAAGTTAAGTTTATATGTTATTTTTATAGATAGAAATTAAAAATTTATTTACATAGACTAATATATTTACCATCTTTTTATTGACCCATGTAGTTTTTATATTAATATTTAAAATCATTAAAAATAATATATGAATTTAATAAATAATAATAATAATAATCATGCATATTAAAATATTTTAAAAAAATTAATTAAGATGTATTGAAATCATTTTCAAAACTACAAGATCTTGAATTTGAATTAACATGGGAATTTAACTTATAAAAAATAAAATGAATCCAAATGAAAATATTATATATATATATATATAAAAGAAGTGGAAATTGTAAATCTCAAAGGGGTAAAAGTTAAAAGTCATAGAAGAAGCCATATCAGGGTTATAGGGGTGGCTTTATAAAGTCATTTTCCCTGTAAAAAACTGACAAAGGTTAAACCCTAAGTGAAGGCTTACCCATAAAGCACATACACACTGCTTTTGGTGTATAAATATCTCTCTATATTTGTTATATAATACAAATCCAAGTCTCTGTGTGTCCTTTGCTTTGGTTTAAAATGACATGTCCTTCTCATAATAATAGTCATGTCTGACTGCTTTTACCCAAGAGAACTGATTCAAAGGACACCATAGATTGTGACCATTCATCACCATCCGGTGACATTTCCAACACCACACCCCATTTCCCATTTCCGATAATTTTTTTTTTATATTACCCTTTCCTCTTTTTATTTTTATTAATAAAACTTTGATAATGGGAATAATTATGAACAGTTAAATCAGATAAGACTGATAAAAATATATTTTTAATAATAATTCAAATAATAATACTGATAATTAAAACACAAAATAAATATATTTTTTCCTTCTAATAAATTAGAAAACTCTGAATTTTTCTGTTCTTTCATGCTTTTTTTAAGTTTTTGTTCTATCCAGTGGCATGTTTGTTTTGCATATATAACATTACCCTATCAGGGAGTAAAGGAATCACTCCCAAAGAGTTAGTCCGCAAACTTCTCATGACAACACTATGGAAAGATTTAAAAGCAAATGCCAAAATTCCCATCATTCTATAGTCTATATTTACTCTAAACCAAAATAAAAACATATAATAACCAAATCTATTATAATAATATGCGCTTTATTATCAGTAAATACTTTTACTTGCTCTATCTATTTGTCTGTATAACAAAGAAAATTAAGAGTTTAAATCCTAACCTACTCATGAATTTGATTTTTAATGCACAAAAATAAAAAGGCAATACACACTAACTAAATATAATCAAAGATTAAAAAAAGAAGAAAGAAAAAACATAGATAGCAGTTCTAGTCAGAAACTCAGAATGAATATAACTAGTTGAAAGTCGTCCCTTTGTTAGTTTAATTGCTGACCAACATTTCCCAGAGGATTGGGATTTTTTTTTCTTTCTTTTTTTTTTTCCCAAATTAATGTTGGGTTGTCTGGAATAGTTGGGAAGTTCTCATTATTCTTTACAGATGGGCAGAAGAAGCAAATTAATTGATAAAGATGGGTGAGGGTTGATATTACAGAAATGGTGGCTACTTCATTACAAGGGTTAAGAGGGTCTCAAGAGAGAGTGGAACCCATTCTTCTGCAGCCAGTTTTGTGGAGTCCTAATTTGCTGTGGGAATCCTGATGATGCTGCAGCACTAGCAACCAATTGATGATGATGAGGAAGAGGAGAAGGTCCAGATTGCCATTGTCGCTGCTGGTGTTGGCGGTGGTAGTGATCACTTGGAGATAGTGAAAGATCACTGCCAATTCGGCCTCCATTGCTGCTGCTTGGAAACTGAATCTACAATGATTCAAATAAATACAACTTGAATAAAGCTTTTTAGTATCTTATTATATTATCTTGAACCAGATATTTATATATACTCACTTGATAATTCGGTGAAAACCCATGAAACACCTGAGCCTCTCCAGATCTTCTGAATTGTCCATATTTTTGAGCTTCATTTACTGGGGATTGAATATGGGTTTGGCTAAGAAGTTGAGTTGTTTCTGTTTCCCAATACCCTTCTCGTCCATGGTCATCACTGTCACTATTTCTATGCAGGTTGAGCTATTGGAATGAATCAATAAAAACAATTAGCAAAATACAAGTTGGGTTATCAAAACTTTATCAAAAGCTATTACTTGCCACACGTTTCAAATGTACCTTAGGCCTAATTCCCCTATTTCGCCAATCAGCTTCAAGTGGCATTGATGCTGAATGTTGATCCATTCCAGCATTTTGCCTATTATCATTACTAAATGTTACAATGTTTTGCTTCGGAGCGGAACTGCCTAAACTCAAATCAAGACTGTGATCTGCTGCTGCAGCATTACTTGAAGATTCTAAACAACAAAATATGTCCCAAATAGAGAATTAAAGAACATAAAGTCCAAATCTATTATCCATAGTAAGGCGTTATGAATATTGAGATATCATTAAAGATAAAATTAGAAGAATCCTATTTCACTGCTTACCAGAAGAATTGAGCTCATTTTCATAAATGCTGGGATCGAAATTGGTCACTGCCTCTTTCCCATTGCACTTAATTGCAGCTTTATCATAAGCTCTATATAGGAAGTACAATAGAAATTGGGAACAAGTAAGACTCAACCAAACAACAATTACAAGTAATAATTAATTGACTGATTCTCATTTCTCACACCTTGCAGCTTCAATCTCAGTATCAAATAAGCCCAAATACACGTACCTGCAAAAAGAAAAATCAAATCAAATTCAAAGAATTGATAAGAGGGGGAGAAATTGTATGGTAAAAAAGAAAAAGGAAAGATATACAAGATAATGGTTTACTTTTTGCCTAAAAATTGGCCCATTCTAGCTTCCCATCTTCCACACTTGTGTAAGGTCACACCTCTATATTTAGAGCTTCCTCTGGGAAAACCGGTGCTTTGTCGGCGAAGTACATGCACAAATTCTTCTTTAGTAAGGTTGCTCATCTGTGACCATACAATAATCTTCCCCACATAAATCATATGTTCCTTTCTTTTTCAAAAAAAAGAAAAAAAAATTCCATCTTTCTTTATTGTTTGTTTTTTCAGGACTCTTCTTTTCAATAGAACATCATAAAGAAAAGGAAAAGCATATCAAAGAGACAACTCATGTAGAAGATAAGGTAAGCACTGTTGAAGATAAGATAAAAACATAATACAAATACGCACTCCTCTTTAAATTTCTATTTCTGTATTTCTCTCTCCCTCTTTACCTGTTTTAAGTCTTCTTCATAATCTTCAATGCTAAAATTTGTATCTGCCTCCACTCCTCTAAATTTGATAGCTGCCCTATCATACGCACTACAAAACAATAATAATAATAATAATAAAATCAACTTAAAGTTCTGAAACTGGAAACTGTGGTTATTAATTTTTTGTTTTATAAATGTTATAAATTAATAAGCATAATAAAAGAAGGGACCAAGAGTTCACCGAGCAGCTGCATGTGCAGTATCAAATCCACCTATATTGGAATATCCAAGAAAAGAAGAAACCCAATCACACCCCCATATCGGAAATATTTGAAGAATTCATGACAAAGAAACTAAAATTTTTTCCAAAAATAATAACAATAAACATGTTGTAGTTATAAATGTTTCAAGATCAAAATAGACTCGTACCTAGATAAACTTGCTTCCCACAATCCCTGCATCAAATCATAAAAAAAAAAAAAGAAGAAGAAAGAAATGATCGGCAAAGAAAATTTAAAATAATATATATATATATACTTCGAGAAAACAACACCAACCATATATGTGACTCCCAGCGGCCGGTTCTCCGGTAGTAAGTGACACCACGATACTGTGAGCTTCTTGACCGGGGTCCCCGACGGCTTTTCTTCAAAGGTTGTGAGTCCTCAACAGTTTTCGGAGAACCAAGTGAAGCTTCCGATTGGCAAAACTTAACTCCAACCCAATGAGCCCGAGGAAACCCAGTCCCACCACCACTTCCTCGTCCTCCACTTCCTCCACCAGATGTTGCCCCCATTTCTTGATCCTCCACTGGAAAGAACTTTCGGGTAACAGGTGGGTCACTTGCCATAGACTCTTCATGGGGTACAGAAAACCCGAAAATCTTACTAGTACGTTTCTTGATTCTTCCTCCTCTTTCAGCACTACCATCTTCATCTTCCGATCCATCCTCGATTACAACAGCTGAAGAGCTAGAATTAGACACAGATCCGACCCGTTTTCCCTTTTCATCTTCGCCATCTAAAGAGGTTTTCTGTGAAGAACAACCTTCGGATTCATCATCTCTTCTCTGATCAGGCGAGTCATTTAAGTCCCACATTTTTTTTTATTCTCCGATGAAGAATGAAGCAAACAAGAAAGAAAGAATGAAAGAAGAAAGATTTAAGTTCTCAATGGAGTAGTAGAAGCATTAAGATCATTAACATAAAAGAATAGTGATGGTGGAGGTGGCCTTGGCAACTAAAGAAAGAAACATTCGTTAGTCCAAGAAAGTGAATAATAATAATAAAATATATAAATGATGAACATACAAAGAGACACAAATGAGGGTTTTAGTTTTAGACTGAGCATTCAAAGGGAGAGAGAATTAAAACCTACGACCCTGTATGTGAGAGAGAGAGAGAGAGAGAGAGTTACAAAAAGGGGTATGGGGAGATGTTTCAAGATCTTGTATCCCCCTAACTGCCCAATACAGCATAGACGAGGCCAGTTTGAGCTAGCTTAACCGAAAGCATCCTCCACACCTTAATACCACTCTCTCTCTTTCTTTCTTTTGTATTTGTCTTGTGTTTCTCTATCTACCAACTTGCTTCTCATTTTTCTTTGTTTTTATTTTTATATTTGCTATTAGTGTTTCAATGGCTCAGTATTCATGGTTTTGTATACTCTCTCTCTGAGTACCCTTATTAATTAAAGAAATGTGTATATCAACCAGGACGAAGCTATTGAATGGTTTAGGTGGACTCGGGGGTTATTTAATTAATTTTTAACAATTTTTTAATAAAATAATTTTATAATCAATAAAAATTATTATTATTTAATAAAAATATTATAATTTTTTAATAATTTTTAATAAAACATATTCATATTAAAATTTAAATAATTAAAAAATATTTAATTTTAAATTTAAATCTCTAAATCATTAAAAGATATTTAACTCTTAATTAATTTTTTTTTAATTTGCTCAAAATTAATTTTCTTAATTTTTTTGACTTTAATTGGAATATAAATATTTTTAGATTATAAAAAAAAAAAAAAAAGTGCTGTCTCTTGTCTATAAATATTTATTTATTTATTTTTCTTATTCGTTCTTCAAAGCAAAACATAAGATTGGAAAAATGAGAAAGAACCAAAGAACCGTCTCTTTCTTTACTCAACTTTCCCACGTTAACCAAATCGAAAAGCATCCTCTTTCTCTCTCTCTCACTAACTCTATATGATTTTCTTTGCTTTCTCTCTCTAAATTACCCACTAATGGAAATAGACAGCCAAAACTTCAAATGATGGCTAATTACTCAATTACCTTTATTAGCTACTAATTATCGTTGTTCATACACTCACGTCACAACTTCACAAGTCACACTCCAGTTCTTTCTCAATATATATATAATAAACCCATCAAATATTCTTATATCATAAAAATTATAAAACTAATCTCAATTTATATTTCAGGACACTGAATTACCAAATATTTTTATATCATAAAAATTATAAAATTAATTTTAATTTATATTTCGTGATACTGAATTAAGAAAATTTTACTATTTATATATATATATATATATATAAATCATTCGATATTTAATTATAATATTTAATGTCGATTATTTTGATTTTAAATATAATAAAATCATGGGTAGGAATTTTAACAAAGTATAAATTTTTATATTTCTTTCGTCTTTTTCATTTGACCTGGTTTTTACCACAATCAAACATGACATTGTGAGGGTAAAATGGGAATATGGCAAATATTGGGTCGGGGTATTTTTGGAAGTTTATATTATAATAAAATTAGGAGAGAGAGAGAGAGAGATGGTAATTGGCATCAGAAAGAGAAATGGGAATAATGTTAGGAAAAGGAAAACCTTTCCAGAAAAGTCCAATCCAAGAGTACGGGAAGAGGGCCACATTTGCCTCTTTCGTTCTCCTAGAGGCCAATACCCTTCGTTTCCTGTACCTCGTATTTATGATCTTTTCTGTATCTTCCACTCTCCCATTTTAGCGCGTGACAACACCTTCTTTCTCCTTTTTCCCTTAATTTAAATAAAATAAAATAAATAAATTTAAAATAAAATAAATTAATAAAAAAATAAAATTTTAATATATCATTTGAAATTACAGTGATCATGTCAAAAATTTTATTTTATTAATTTAATATATTTTTATATTTATTTAAAATAATAATATTATAATTATATTTTATATGAAATAACTGTTTTTAATATGAGTGTTTAAATACTTATTAGAAAAATTATTAAATTTATTAATAATTTATTTATTTATTTATCATAAAGATGAATTACTTATTATAATTATTTTTTTTTGGAAGATAATAAACAATTTTTATGCAGTAAAATCTCTAAAAATTAATATTATTAAAATTTACGAATTCTATTAATTAAATAATATATTAATTAATTGAATATTAATTTAAATTAAGATTATAAAAAATTATTATATAATAAAAATTATTAATTTATAAGAATTTTAGTGTGTGAATTTATGAATAATAACTCATAAATTCCCAATCTATGAATGTATCAATGTTTTTTTAACCAAACATTATAGGCATTGGTTGTTATCATTTAATGTAAAATCAAAGAAAGAAAGAAAAGTTCCAATTAATTACTGATTTATTTATTTATTAATTTTACTAACTGGGTTCAATTATTAAATTTGAGATGACTTTATAAGAATTGTGAGTTTTGATATTTAATTTCTCTTTTATTAAAAAAAAAAAACTAAATTACCATTTAGATTCTTCAAAATTTCTATTATATTTGAATTGATTATCATATACTCTACTTTTTTTTTTTTAATTAAGAGCTAAAATATAAATTTTCTTTGATTGGTTATGTTTAGGGCTGTTGTGTAGCCTATTAGACTTTGCTCGCCTATTCTCTGTTTTAGTTTAAATTTATTGAATCGAATCGAATTAATTTAAATTATTGAGTTGATTAATTTTTTAAATAAAATATTATTATTTTAGTGAGATTTTCTTTTAAATTATTTAATTTTAATAAATTGGTTAAATTTTATTAAATATTCATTTTTAATTTTAAAAATTAAATTATATCAATTTAAAAAGGAAAAACTCAAACCAATTCAACCCGAATCTTGTGCAACCTTAATTATATTCATGGACTTACAATACATTATGAATTAAAATAATTTTTAATATGAACTTGTTTAAAAAACATGTTAATATGAATTTGAAATAATTATAAAAAAGGGTAAACTTTCATGTTCATAACATAGTGAAAAACTATAAATTTTTGTAAATCATAATGTAGAAACTATAGATATATTAAATTATACAATTAAACTTATAATATAAGTGTTATAAAAGGTCATACTTGAATTTTTATTAATGATTTTTCATGTACACCTCAACCTACATATATAGAAGAAATAAAACTTCATTCATTGCTATCACATTACATTATTAGTCATAATTAATAATAATTTCATCCATATCTTTTCAAAATCAAATTAAAATTTATGGAGTTTTAAGTTTTGATGTAAATAAATATTAATCAAAGAATGTCTATCACTATCAATCTATAAAGTACTTATAAAGGCAATCTATAAGAAGCAGAAACTCCCCTGAGATATTGAAGCAATTGTGGATAACACTGTTTTGTGAATTATCCTTTTTTGTAAACTCCACAAACTAGTTTTATTCCAGCATAAGCCAATAAAGCAGTTGACAGGGTTGCTAAATGTGTTTGTAACTAAAAATAACTTAATCCTATTTTTTTTCGATTATAATTACTAATTTTAATTAATTCAGATTCGAGTCGAATGAGCTTCGTAAAAATTAAATTTGACTGTAAATAATATATGTTAATTAATATCTTATTTTAGATTTTTATTTTAAATTGAAATATATATATTTAGATATTTAACTATTTAAGTTCAAACGAAATAAATGAGACAATTGTTTGAGAATTCACCCATTCCTACCATAAGTCAACGAGACTTTCCTTTCAAAAAATACTTGAAAAGAAACTTGGCTGGGGCTTGTGTTGATTCTCTTTGCACTAAATTTTTTTTAAAGAATTTATCTATTTAATTTGACTCTGCGAATTAGGAGAAATTCTTAAAAATCTGCGAATAGAAAAAATTCTTAAAAACGAGTAGGAAAGTATCTCATAATTCTCTCAATATAATTTTAATTGGCTTAAAATTTGGTATGCTTCCATTATAGGTGATATAAAGGCCTTCTACCAAATATTAAACTAAATGTACAAGTAAATTTTAAAAATTGACTATACCATCAAGTCATTGAACTAATTTGCGTAAATAATTAGCCAATTTTACTTGCATTAAACTCTTTGTATTCATCTAATTTATATTTATATTATAATTTTATGATTGTGGGGCCAGATGTTAGTACAAAGAGATAAATAATTTAAAAGGTCTTCACTAATATTTTTATGGTATTTCACTATTTCTAAATCATCTTTCTTAATATATATGTTAATGAATTAGGATTTTTCTTGAATTTTTTATTTGTAAATTTATTTAATTTTTTATTCTTAATTATCTTAAGAACTTACTAGTTGAGTAGTTGGTCCCATTACTTGCATTAGATTCAAGACCTCCTTTGGCATGCCAACAATTTTTTGAAAGCTTATTAGAAACATAAGACAAAAGATAAATGTTAAATGAGAAACCTATGAAATCTAACCCAAGGTATAAGGTATTAAATTATAATGAATGACAAAATTAAAGTTAAATTTAGCCTAATTAATTAAATGCAAAAATACAAAAAGAAAAACACCAATACCCTCATTAAGATTCGCCTCAAAAATCAAACATTATAGAATGGGAGAGGCTAAAGTTTCCAAAAAAAAATTACTATTTTATTTAAAAAAATCCTAATTACACCCAATTAATTAATTAAAAAAATACATAGGAGCGTGGATTACACGCAAGAGGGGAAGAGATTGGGTCGAACATCTGATTTACATAAATGCTGAAGCCAATTCGGCCCATAGGATAGATTAGATGGATAGATACGTAGATTTAGAGGTATCATCATGCTTGACATCATCAACACTATAAACAATTGAAACAAAAATAATTAAAACTTTTTTTTTCTTGTTTTATAAAAATAAAACCCAATAAGTTAATATAATATTAAATAATAAATAAATAAGATATTTATTTTAAAATAAAAAAAATATATTTTTTAAAAATAATAAATAAATAAAATAAAAGAGAGATTGAGAGAACAAGATGACCCCAAACAAAAGGAAAAATTAATTAGAAAACAAAAAAGAAAATCATTGGTAGGCCAAGTCACAAATCCAACACACACACACACACACACACAAATTCAACAAGACCCAATAAAAATTAGGGTGAAATATTATTTAGTTCTTAAATTTTAATAAAATTAATATTTGAGTTTATATATATTAAAAAATAATTAGTCTTTTTATTTATTTGGCTGTTAAATGTTATTAAAAATATTAAAATACTTCTAATTTTTCATCAAATTTTTTTTTATATAATTTTATTAAAATCTAACTCAAATTTTCTTCACTTTTCTCACAATCAAATCTTTATTTCTCTATATTATTTTACTAATTACAACACCCATACATAAATTTTACTTCCTTTAATTTTAACAAATTCAAAATTTACATAATTAATTAATTAAGCACGAAAAAAAAAGGAAAAAATCACAATATAAAAAAAATAAGAAAATATGTAAATATGAATTTTTTATAAAGGAAAATGGAAAGAAAATGAAAGAAAATATAAAGAAAATGAAGGAAAAAAATTATGAAAGTTAAAAATGAGGGTATTTTGAGAAAATAATTTATTTTAATTTATTTCTTATTTATTTTTAATTTTTTTAATAAAAAATAAAAAAAAAAGCCGATAAAATAACTAATTGTTGTGACGAAATTAAACGTGAGAAACCTAATTGCTATTTTTTAAAAATATAGAGACTCAAATATTAATTTCATTAAACCTCAAAAGACTAATAATATTTTATTCTAAAAATTATTAAAATAATTAATATAATAATATTAATAATAAAAAAATAATCAATCCATGATAAAATAAAATGCATACACTCTACGTAGATGTTTATATTATATATTAAATTGATAAATGATAAGATAATTTAATAATTATAATTTATTATTTTTTTTTTTTGATAAAAAATATTAATATCATATTTTTTATATATTTTCATATTATCAAATTAATATATACATTAGACGTAGATAAGAGTTTTATTGTATTTATCAATCAATCTAATCTGTAATATCTATTATGAGTATGTTGTTTTATTTTAGTTTTTATTTTTGCAAAGCTAAAGAAAAAAAAGGCCTTCCAATAAAGGAAGTAGGACGAGGCTATGCTTAAGACTTGAGAGTTTGTTTTCCTCAACTGGAAACAGTACCTTATAAGTGGGCCACTCTCTCTCTCTCTTTCACTTCATGTTGTGAGTCTTGTGACTATTGCTATTTTGAATTATGGGAGTCCAGGCCCACTTCTTTATTAATTCTTAACTTCTTCCCAAACTTAACTCTTGATTTTATTGCATTAATTACATTATCTTATTCTTCTTGGGTCCTTATGTAATCCATTTTAATTACTTAAAAAAAATTTAAAAATTTTTAAAAAATTATATTTTGATAGTATTTGATATAATGAATCTATTGATATATTTTTCATGCTAAACAAAAATCATTTGGATTGCTAAAAATATATTGAAAATGCGTTAAATCTAAACTGTTAAATATAATACATATAATTTCCAATGTATTTTTAGCGGTCCAAATAATTTTTGTTTAGTATGAAAAATATATCAATAGATTCATTACATCAAATACTATCAAAATATAATTTTTAAAAAATTTTTAAAATTTTTTTAAATAATTAAAATGGATCACATGAAGAACTACTGTGTAAAAATACATAACAGCCTCCTCAACCCATTCTTTTTCTGCTGCTTGTTTGTTAATTGATAGTTTTAATAATAAGTATAAAATAATGTTAAAAGTTTAATGTCAATGATTGTTAAATTTTCAATAATGGACTAATGATAAATGGGAAAAAAACAAGTTCATATAAAAATAAAATTGAATTTTAAAATGGGTTAAAATTTAATTATAGTTAAAAATTAGAATTAATCAATAAAGAAATAAATTTTAAATTAATATATACCTTTTATAATTTGATCACTTTTCCAACATGAGATTTTTATATTTCAATTAATATTTTCAGAATTGGATCGATTAAAAATCGGTATAAAATAGAGGGTCGAACCGATTAAACTTAAAAAATACCGATATATATATATATATAATTTAACATTTATTATATATATGATGAAAATAAATATAATGTAATTATGGTTAAATAAAAAATATATATAAGACTATATTTCTTATGATGTCAATCCAATCACGTTAAGTTAAAAATTATATATATAAATAGTTAGTTATGCACATTCACTTGTTCAAACATATACTCATGCAATATGGTCATAATTTTAACGTCGAGTAAAATTAAAATAAAATTATTAAAATTCTTTTAATTTTTTTTAACTCAAAATGAGAACGTTTTTACTTGATAAAAATGATGTCGTTTTTATCAAAAATTAAAAATAAAAAAATAAAGGGATTAATCGGCCTGGTCCTTAATTCAGTTTTCAATTTTTTCAATTCGACCAACCAGTTCGATTCAGTTTTGATAATCATGATCTCAACACTCTCCCTCAAATGATATTATAATAGTTTGATAGGTTTTCAGTTCACAAATAATTTAGTATTATTGTAGTTTGATGGGTTACCCCATAAATAATTTGATATTTTGATAGTTTCGATGGATTATTAGTTTACAAATAATGATATTTTAATAATTTTTATGGTTACCAATCCACAAGTAATTGAAAATTAATAAGTCACAATCCAACAAACCATGATAAAAACTCGCAATACCATGTTGAGTAATTGAAAATTAATAGGTCACAATCCAAAAAACCATGATAAAAACTTGCGATACCATATTAAATTCAAAATTATCATTATAACCTGTTTGAGTTTATCATATTATAAATATTAGAGTTTATTAATTATGGGAATTCTAATTTCAAAAACTAGTTATTGAAGTTGAAAAATTCAATTATATATAAACTCATTTAACAATTTATATTTAATCCTATTTTCACACTTAATTTTTCAATGATTTTAATATTTCCTCCTCAAATGGTAATTGTTTTTTTTTTTTTTCTTAAACCCTATTATTACTTGACAAGTATATTATTTTTTTTATTTTGATATCGTGTTAAATTTTTTATAATGAATCAAAAGATAAATGGGAGAAGATCAGATCCACAAAAAATATAATTGAATCTTAAGATGAGCTAAAATCTAATTATAGTTAAAAGTTAAAACTAACTAATAGATTATTAAATTTTAAACTCATATATACTTTTTATAATTTCACAATCATTATGTGAATTTTATATCTAAACAATTATATATTATAGCTAAATCATAGAGAAAGTTTGAATCTCTCAATTTATGATCATTTGATTTTTTTTTTTAAATTATTAAATTATTATATAATTTTAAATATTTAAAAATAAATAAAATTAAATGTTAAGTAATTAATAAGATATTTAATATGAAAAATTAAGATTTTTTGTTATTTTTTTATATAGTAACTGTATTTAAATAAATTAAATAAAAAATAAAAAGTAATAATAGAGAAAAATAATTAAATAAGAATGATATAACAATACTTTTAATACATTATAATTATTTTTATTATAGTTTTTCATATTTTTTCTTTTATTGAATGATTGATAATTTAAATTTTATATTAGTATATAAAGATAAAAATATTAATTGAAAGATTGATTTAAAAATTTATTATGATAATAATAATTATTTATATAAATAAAGTATATAAATTTTTTTATTTATATATATTTTTTATTTTTAATAATATTTACATATGTTTTTTTCTTATTATATAAAAATTAATTAAAAATATTTTTTAATAATAAATTAAGTGAAGCACGTACGAATTTATCAATTAATTTATATTATAATAATGAAGAATACAATTTTCTCTGTCTATAAAAAGTGAGTGAAAAAGAAGAAGAGAATAATTAATGTTTATCATATTGTAAAGTTAGAGAACAAATTACTTTTATAGGAAGTGGAATCTAAAACAAAGTGGAATTTAGTGTACTTCCCATAAATGGGAAATAATCCAATCCCAATTTAATATTACTATTATTATGATTATAATAGAAGTCTACTTATTATGATCACAATTTAATTAGCCTTGCAGATTTTAGTTTCTTCTCCCCTATAATGTGTGGATATTATTCATCTTGTTTATTAATTAGGATGAGATAAATAATGAGAAATTCACTTTCATATCCATTTCATTTTCATCTTTATATCCGAAGGTGTTATCGATTTGATTTAATTAATTTAAAAATTATTATTAAATTAAATTAATATTTTTGATATAATTTTTTTAAATTAAATTAAATTATAATTATAATTATAATCAAATTATCGATTTCAGTTTGATTTAAATATTTTCAGTTTATTTATTTTAAATTAAATATTATTTTTATAAATTATTATTATTTTATTATAAATTAAAAAAAAATACGATAAAATATTAATAAAAAAAATTCAAAAATAATTTAATATTATATAAATAAAAATTTATCTATTCCATTAATTAATACACTCAAAATTAATATTTTTTCTTTCAAGAATTAGACTAATTTTTATTTTTATTATTTTTAATTAATTTTCATGATATTTTTTAAATTTTAAATTAATATTAAATTAAAAAAATATATGTGATTGTATATAAAATCAAATTAAATATATTTAATTATAATAATAATAAAAAATAATATTTATATATATATAAAATTTTAGTTTAATTTCATTTAAAATAAAAAAATATTTAAATTACAAATCAAACTAAATTTTAAATTTATTTTATTTTTAAATTAAATTAAATTATAAAATTATTATTTTAATTTAATTTATCCAATTTCCTATATCCAATATAAATCTCAGGGAATAGTATGTGATATTATTTTATAATAATAATAAATAATCATTTAATATTGTGTTTGTGGGATTTTTGTAATATGGGAGATGACAAGTTGTTTCAAGATCTTTCCCAAGATCCCCATCATCATCAATCCATCAATCAATTCAATGAGAGAAAGAGAAAGGGGAGCCGGTTCATGATTGGGCCGGCCGGTTGGTCCGGTTAATTCACAATCATTGCTTTTTTAGTGTTTTAGGAAAATAACCCCCTTTTTTTTTGCTTTTTATTAATTTATTTATATTAGTTAAAATTAAAATTAAAATAATAAGATTGTATATTATATGATCTGATAATTAATAAATGAAAAATCTTTTCCCACACGCTCCATCAAACTTAGAGAGCCACTAAGTTTGTTGGGACTCAATGGTATTAATATATCCACTCTTATATAAACCTTGTCAAAGATGAGAAATGCTCTCTAAACTCTTATCTCTTTCTTCAACTTACTCTCAAAATGTTGCTCAGCAATATTAATCTTCATTTCCCTCTTCCTCTCATCCAAAAATTTTTCTTAATTTCATGTTGAATGCTTTCTTAACTTAAGCATTATAGTGTTCTTGGCTACTGGCAAACACTTCACCTGCCTCAATAATACTATTCATTTCCAAATCTATTAATATTCAGAAATGTATCTATAGCTAGGTAAACAGTATGTGTTCCTCTTAATTTTTAAAATTTTTTAATGTAAAATTATCATTTAGTTTTAAAAAATTAATTTTTAGTATCTAATAAAGCATTATTTAATTCTATATTTTTTCATTTTTTTTTACCCTTTAATTTTTAAAATTTTTTAATATAAATTATTATTTAATTTATAAGATTTATTAAAATTAATAAAATAGTCATTTTATTTTGAAAAATTAATTATTTAATCCCTAATGAAGTATTATTTAATTGGTTCTTACAATTTTTTCATTTTCCTTTATTTTCTTTCCAATTTTACTTAATTTTCTTTAATTTTTCATTTTCTTTATTTTTTAATAATATTATAATAACTTTTGATTATTTCTAATTGAAATATATATTTATTTTAATATTTTTTATTATTTTTAAATTTTTAAATAAATTTATTTAATTAGTATAATAATATTTCTTTATAAAATTTTTACATTCTTTCTTAAATATAAAGAGGTTTTTCTTCTCAAAATTTTGCATCAGCCCTTGTCAATATTACTCTCTCAACATGCCTAGCTATCAAGGTTTACTTTGCATGCTACTTTTATATAACTTTAAGATAATATTGAACTATTAAAAAAATTAAAATTTACTCCTGATAAAAAAAAATAGAAGATAGATAAAAAAGATATTTCTCTCATCTGTATCTGTTATATTCTTCTCTATCAATTGTTGACTTGATCATAAATTAAGTTGATTAATTTATGGTAGATTATAAGTTGATAATATATCAAATAATCATTGTTTAATTTATAATATAACATGTGGATTAGATTCTTTTAAGTAAAAAAAATTGAGGTGTAAAATACCATATGAATTTTTTTTAACTCCAACTAAAAACTTTAATCTCAAACCAAACAATATATTAAATTTTAATGTCTTTAGTTGTATTTTAATTTGAGATCTTTTGACTCCAACATTCCTATCTACTATATGATATATTTTCTAATTAAGATATAAGAAGTAAAGTAACCAGACAAACCATTAACATAGTGTAATTGAAAATATCAAAATAATAACCATATTATTTTATAGATTTGGATGAAATATATTACAAAATGTTTGAAGCAAAAGATTATATTATAATAACCTCATTAATAATTCATGGTTGGCTAAATGGTGATCCCATAGCCCCCAAAAAAGTATCAAACTATATATCATCTATGATCCCATACCTTATCAAATTTTTCTAGTCCTTCAACTTACTTTAAAAACCATTCCTAAATGGACAATGTTCTAGAAAGTGAAATAGAACATTTTCAACTAATAATAATAATAATAATACAAGATCAAGAAGATATGAAGGCAACAAACAAGAGCCCTTTCTCAGTTAGGAAAAGCCAGAAATATGAGCTAGAGATTACTTGTTTTTTTTTTTTTTGGTACTTTCTTGTAACAACAAGTTCTTGTTTTTGTCAACTTATAAAAAGAGAGATGGGCAAAGCGAGGGAAGAAAGAAGTTTGTTATTTGGTGGAATCAAAACCAAGAAAAAGCTTTTAGCTTTGTGGTGGTGGAAAAGCAAATATCTAGTGGAGCCTTAAAAATTTTACTGAGGGTTAAAATAACTCAAAGTTGATGATTGAAGAATCTTTGCATGACTACGAGGAAATTAGATGAATGCCTCAAACAAGAGTCACAAGATGGGAAAATGGGGTATTTTTTTTTTTAAAAATTATTCGATATTTAATATTTAATCACTACCGATTAATCCGAATTCAAACTATATAAATCTCTTGTCAAAGCACCAACCTTATGATACCAACAGTTTGTTATTTGGGTACATGACCAATTATAACCCTATCATAAAAAATATATTAGCTTACTTTTACCCTAAACAACTTTTTTTTAATACTTCTTTTTTTTTTGTTTATTATTTTACTATATATATATTATATAACAGTCAATACATGTTCATAATTGTGTCTAAATTTAAAAAATTATATATTCAAATATTTATCCTACTTGATTCATAATTTTTTTTATTAATTGCAATTTGTGATCCAATTCATAATTAAATCTATATATCAAAAAATTATATTAAAACTAGATACAATGTTAAAACAAATAAATTTTAACTATTATAAATATAATTCAAATTCAATATAAAATAATTAATAACATAATAATATATGAGGTTTGACTAAATAAATTATAAATATAAATTTTTATTCATTAAAAATAATAAAACAATAAGAAGTGTCAATAATGCCTACTCTAATCAATTAGATTGAGATGTTGAGAACAAGAGAACTCATGTTAGAACTCCATCTTTATATGTAAAAAATATTTGATAATTGTTTAATTGTTTAAATTTATTTCCTTTGAACTAAGAAAGTTTCAAACTCTATTAAGGTGATTGTCCTTGATGATGTTTACTTTTTTTTATCTTCATTTGTAATTAAGTCAGTATTTTTCTCTAAAAAATTATTAATTTTGAATTCTACATTCAAAGTTTATGTTAAAATCAGTGACTTTTAATTCTTTTGGAATTTTTTTTCTCAATATATTTAAAAAGAAGTCTCCAAAAGTTGTTCAATAAAATCATTTAAATTTTGGATCCATGTTAAATATTTAGCAAATACAAGCAATAGATTTTGTTTAAATTCATATCCAAGATTTAAATGCATGAGTATAAATGAAATGCAAATTTTATATCTCATAATTTATATATTATAAATTATAATTTATATTTAGCTCTAAGATAATATTATGTATCAATTTTTTTTTATATTGTACTAATTTTGTTCCTCTCACTCGGAAAAATAGATAATAACGCTAAAATATAAAGATTTATAAATAAGAAAAAATTTTATTTACATATTAACTTTAAAAATTGAATCCTAATTAATAACAAAACGAAAGATTGAATCCAACCAATATTGGGTAAAGTTTCTAATTCACTGAACACAAATAGTTTCCTTCTTTAGGCATTCCCTTATCATATAGCCTGGTTTCTAGAATTCTAGCCCATCTAAACTCCCAAGAACTCAAAACTTTTGAGTGATAATAAGAATCTCAGATTCGAGTTTTTATATCCATCACTTATAATTGAATTTGCCACTGACAATCAAACCTCTTTATAAATCGAAAAATCAAATCAATTATGTATAAACAACTCATAAATATGAGTAATCAATTAAACCTAATTATGAGGCCTAGGACTGGGAGAAATATAGAGGATGACCCATGACCCTAGTCATCAACATATAAAATTGAAAAACCAATATGAGCTCAAGCTAAGAGTGAGAAAGCTATATTATTCTTAGTATAAGACCTTTAAAGAGAAGACATGTCCTCCAAAACTCCAAGTTTTAAGGTAAAGAAAAAGCATTTGATGAATGGTAAGTACCATCATTAATTTGCTTCCACTTTCCCATATAAACCACACATTGAGGGGTCGTGTCTTATATTTTCTAAAGAATAAAAAATATAAAGAAGGAAAGGAAAAAATACCATTCATAATCATCACTATTACTAAGCATAAATTATGAATTAATTTGATTTAAAAAATTTTAAAATAAAAATAATTAATTTAATTTAATAATAATTTTTTAAATCAATCAAATTGAGTCATCCTGCTAAGTAGGCTTTAGAAGTAGTAGATGGGAGGGGTGTTGGGATAGTGCAAAATTGTAATTTCAAAGTGCTATTTCCAGGCTCCAAGTACAAAATACTGCAACCCCTATTGCCCTACATCCATATACATGACCTCTCTATTATAAGATAGTCCCCACCAATTTGCGTTAAAAGAGACCATATGACAATATGCCATTTACTTCTCTTTAATGCCATCAACCTGTCTCGCTTTCAGCATTAGAGACAACAGAAGACAATCTTTGGATAATAAGAACAGAAACCAAATAAAATAAAGAAAGAAAATAAGAGGGTAGACATTTTTTTAAATTATATTATATTCTTTCTCTTTATAAATTAAAAACAAAAATCATAATACTCTTATTTTTCTCTCTTTATTTTTCTTTTCTTCCTTTATTTTTCTTCATAAAAATTTATATATATATTTAAATTATATTTAACCCTCTTAATTTTTTTGTCTACAAAAGTTTTATAATTGAACCTACACTAAATCTATTCTAAATCATCAAATAAAAATAATATTTTCATTTTATGCAAACAAAAGGAAATTATTTATAAAATTGAATTTAGTATAAGTTATAATTATCTTGAATCATTTTATTGAAATTATTTGATAAAAAATAAGAGGAATAAAAATTCTCTCTTAAAAAATCGTTTTTATACTGAATTGCTATAATTATCCAATAAAAAAATAATTTATAATGAATAATAGTTTTATACTAAATTATATTTTTATACTAATTATAATTAAAATTATAATTTATTATTAATCAATCCATTATAATTTTCTTAATTTTTATGATTTAAGTACTATCAAATATAAATCACTTTGGGCCTTTATGGCACTAGCTCAGTTGCCCTACCGCATTTGGGCTCATGGGACCAAAATTAAGAACAGTGGTGCAATGAAAGTTCACTGCTTTGGCTCAACAAGACACTATGTTAGCATTTGTTTAGCTAGGCAAGACAAGTATTTACTACCAAATAATAAGATTTTATGTTATTCAATTATCATAATATTAAAGTTACAATAATTAAATAAAAATTACAAATTATAAATTAAAATACATAAAAAATAAATTAAAATATATAAATAAAATTTAATATTAAATAAATTATGATATTGAAATTTTAATAATATTATTTAAAAAATAATAAATAAAATATCAAAATAATATATATTAAATATTAAAATAAGATGCTAAATATTATTAAATATCATTTTACTTAAAATATTATTAAAAAAATATTAAAATACATATTGAAGATACTTAATATATATTATCGAGTTGAATTAAAATTAATTTATTCAATTATTTTAAAAATTCAAATATAATTAAAAAACTCACTATACATTTAAAATTTTATCATTACATAAGCTTATGATAAACTTGAGCTAATTTTACTTTATCTGGAATATTAATTAATTAATTAATTTTTTAAATTATTATCAAATCTTCAAATAAAAAGTCCCTCAATTTTACTTAAACAATGAACCCCTAGGTCTCAATCCCGTTACAACGAAACCAAACTCTGTTGATGATACCTAACTGTAGGACCAGGAATGCATTACCATGTTTGGATATAAAGTTACCAACTCCTTAAAGAGGGAAAAAGCTGCAATGGAGGAGCTTTGACTTAGAGAAAATACTAAGATTGAATATCAACTAAAATAATATCCTTGAAAGCATTCTCATACTCGGCCCGGTTAAAGGCCCGGTTAAACAAATAAAGATTAAAAATCAAAAAGTTAAAAATTCGAATGAAATCGAATTAATAAAATAAAAGTCAAATAAAAATTAATTAAATTAATATTATATAATATAAAACTTTAAATTTTACTATGTAATTTTATTTTTATTATCTATATATTTAAAATAAATATAATGTATATATAATTAAAATTATATAATATGTTTAATAAATAAAAAATATTATGAGAATATTTTAAATTTTAATACGATAATATTTAACATAAATTTTTAACAATAATATTCATAAATTATTTAAAATAATATAATATATATATATATACACAATGGGCCAGTACATGTGGCATGCAAAATGTCGTGGCAAATCCACTGTTTTTCCAATTTTAATTTCCAATTTCACACTTTCCTACACTATCCAATTCCACACCTGCGTCCCTTTGCCAACCCAACCCATTTACCATTGTTTCTTGAAATTAAATGCTAGTCAAGAGCCCCACCAAACTCCATTAATAACCACCAAACTCCACCAATCCTTTTATCTTTGTTCCTTGAAGAATTCATTATTAACTTAATCCTTGGGCAGCAAATCCAATTGTACACAACAGTATTTCATGTGTCTAATTTTAAATATTTAAAAAAATTTTATAAAAATTTATAAAAATTATAATTTAATTATGTTTCATATAATGAATCCAATGATATATTTTTTTATGCTAAACAAAAATTAAATGGACAGTTAAAAATATATTATAAATATATTAAATTTAGACCGTTAAATATAATACATAAAATTTATAATGTCTTTTTAGCTGTCCATTTAATTTTTATTTAACATAAAAAATATATCATTAGATTTATTATATGAAACACTATCAAATTATAATTTTTATAATAATTTTTAAATACTTAAAATTAGACACATGAGAAGCTGCAATGTAAAAATACACAGCAGCTCCTCAATCCCAAATCCACCCCTTTCATCATTTGTTTAAACTCTTTGTAATTAACCATTTCATCACCATTCACATCCGCTTTCTTTATTATATTGCTTAAACTCTTTATAACTAATCATTTCATCTCTATCCACGTCCATTTTCTTTATCATGTATTTGCTTGGAGAAATTAATAAATAAGACTACTCCTTTATTCATATAAAATATAATTAAAATAAAAATATATTAATAAAAATTTATTTTTATATGAATAGATGCAAATTTATGGGATAGTAATTTTTTTGTGTTTTCAATCTTTTGATGTTTTTCTTTGTTCAAGCCCTAACGATGCCAAAACTGGTTTCTGGTTTCAATTTGTCTACTGCAATTAATCAATGTCAAATTAAATAAGTCAAATGCTTCTTATATCTTCCTCTTCATCTCTTTCACTATTTTTAGTTGAAAAAGAAAGCAGAAGCCAGTTAGGCAATTTTGGTTCATTAAAAAAAAAGGGCAAATGGCACCATTTTATGGTGAAGTTAAAAAAAAAAAAAAAAACTTTCTGACCCGTTTTGCTTGGCTAACACTGTCCGAGTTCACTGGGTCACCAGTTTTTTTGGCCGATTTTTAAATACTAGGTATTTGAGATTCGAACCAACCGAAATGGGACCAGTTTCCAGTTTTCAATCGAGCCGACCAGTTCCATCAGAATTTAATAATTATGCTTGAAAGTAAAACTCAGCTCCATTCAACTAATTTTTTTTTTAAATTAATTGGATCAATTATATAAATTCTTTTTTTGTTTCAAATACTTATTAGACTATATTTACATAAATATTTAAAATAATTAAGTCATCGTTAATTAATTTCCTCAAAATTATTAATATCCTTCAAAGTATCAGGTAAAAATTTGGAGCTACGCCGAAAATACTCTCAAAATAAAGATTCAGAAAGTGCTGCAAAAATAACAACAGCCAAGCTTAAGAAGCAAGGTGGTCATTTAGGGAGTGTGAGGCCATTCGATCAGTTGGATTATTGACCTGCTGCTGCTGCTGAACAGTTCTAAGCACCTCCATTGGCTCGGCAATTTTCACTTTCAGGGCTTCAGGAGACTCCAGCAAGGGTAAAACCTCAGTCTGGTCCATCTCTAGAAGCATGCCAATCACCTTTGCCGCATTATCACGCTCCAACTGGTCTACAAACGGGTATAGATTTTCTCCGAGCAACTACAAGTCACAATATAATTGAATATTATCAGAATTCTATATGGTGCCTTGGGCCATTCCAACAGAATGAAGTCGAACATAATGAGAATTTATAAGAACGATATTAAGTTCAATATTCTCTGCTCTTTTATATGATACCAGACCCATATGAACTATAATGAGAAATTTATCAAACATTATTAAGTGCAACATTCTATGCTCTTTTTATGTAATACCAGACGTACATGAACTGTAATGAAGTGCGATATTCCATAGACTTACTGTCCTCTGTTGATCAGGTGGGCAGTAGCCTGAGCCTCAGTCTGCATAGGCTGTGAAAATGCAGTGTCTCTAAATTGCATCCCCCCATATCATAAGGAACTGGAAGCATGCCTCCAGGAAGAGCAGCCATGGGAACATCAGGCGTGTTGTGACTAGGAGGGTAACGATAGATATGCCCCCCTAGGAAGCATCTGTAACTCATCATGAGATGAAAGTAGATTAAAATTTGAAATATTCAAAGTACACCATACATGATTGGAGTATTAGAACAAATATCACAGAGAAATATTTTGGGGTAAATGTCAAATTACCACCCACCCGTGGCTGCATCAGTGGATGTGGTTGTTGAGGTTGCGCTGGCCCTGCTCCAGATCTCCGGCCACCGGGCCACTGAGCCTGCTGACCTGGTTGGACCATTGGAACAAAACAATTTGGCCTCATTCCAGGAACTAGTTGCCGTTGATACCCAAAACCAGGCTGTCATATGTGCAGAGAATGGGGCCAATGATCAATTGCTGTCTTGAAAATGGTCAAGGATAAAGCAAGCACACCAAGAACAAAATGAAAACAACTTGATCGTACCAATCAACCATAAAGATAGGTATTAAAATACTTAGAAATAAAAAGGAAAACTAACATTTATATCAAATTATTGAAATAATTAAAGTACAAGGAATCGTCATCTAGAAGTTCCTGGAAAGAAAAAACCTCCAGGTCAAACTTGAATTACAAATCCACCACCTACTAATGGAATTAATTTCACAGAGATTAAATTCCTAACCAGCAAAAGCTATTTATTACTCAAAATATATATCTTAAATTACATTGATTTTTTCTCATATTATATTTGATAGCTAAAGGGCATAAAAAATACAGCTGGAAAAAACTTGGTCAATGTAAAAAAAAAAAAAAAAAAAAAAAAAAAAAAAGACCAAAAAAAT
>CANXYC011257281.1:0-16591 GCA_948193065.1 Aleurites moluccanus | reverse complement strand
GCAACGTGTTGCAGAGGAAATGGCTATGGGTTATGCAAAGCTGAGAGAAAGCATGGATGCCCCAGTCAGTAACTCACAGATGGAGTGACAAAAAACGTCATCCATGACGTCAGCCTCAGCGTGATAATTGAGGAATTGCTTTTCAGAAGTTGCTGCAAAGTTTAAAGCATTGTCTGCAGAATAGCTTTAAAACTTGTGGTCACAATAAAAAGAACGTATCCCTGATAAAGGCTGACTTCTTAGCTGTAAAATTAAAGCAATCTTTGTCTTTATTTAATTATTGTATCAAATATAGCTGGAAAACAGTACTAGAGGCACCAGCTGTCTATTTTTATTTTGAAATATGGAAAAGCTGGCAGACTGTTCCAGCTACCCATCATAATTATTGTACTAGTTTTCTTTTGAGCTGAAAAACAGTAATACAGATACCAGCTTCGTTTGTAAACATTTTATATATATACCTCTTCAGCTTATTGAAGAGGAGAAGTGAAATAAAATACAAAGTTTCTCTAAAAAGAATAATCTTTATCAAGTTTTTATTTGTGTGATTATTTTGCTTCTACATACCCTGCATCCTTCAAAACGGGCTAATATTCAGGAGTGTTGCAGTAAGACCTAAACAAGAAAGGGCAGTAAGTCATATCCTCCATATCTCTCTGGAGATATTGCTGGTGCCGAGCTTAGAAGGAAAAGCTAAAGTTGTTGCGGAAGCTTAGTGGACCCAGTCTACAAAGGTATGTATTTTATAAATATTTTATTTTTATAATTAAACATTTATGTCTTCCATTCGATTTGCTAATAAAAATTGGCTTAGAGGACTAGCTTTAACTCTGGCTAGGAGGGAAGAGTTGAGTGTCAGTCTTAGACTGCAGGATCCTTTATTTGCATTATATGAACAAAGAACAATAGAATTACCTGTTGCTATAGAAAGGATCGAAAGACTTGAAAAGTCTAACAAGAAAGATTTTGAACTTAAAAATTTTTTAGACCAAGAATTTGAGTTTAATAATTTTCATTATTTAGAAAGGTTTGGTGCTTTTGCACGTTTATTGGATGACCAGTAATTCTTCGGATTGCTCTTATCCTGATTGTCATCACCTAGATCACGGTGTAGGCAAGGATCCAGTAATAGGTTTGTTAAATTCTATAATAGATCATTTGGACTCTCTAAATAATTCTATAAATAAATTGTTCAAAAATTTAGAAGAGTTGACTCTTAGACAGAGTGAATTTGAGGAATTTTTCCTTGAGAACAAATGCCCTTTAGGACTTGTTGCCAGCTCTCGTTATCACAACGAATATAAAAAGGTGAAAGAAATCAGAAATAAAAGAAAAAATCCTTTAAAAGATCTTTAGGAGTAGCTCTCTGTAATTCTGCCTCTGAACAGAACAATTAGAGGGAGGGCAGACTCACCTGAATGGTATCAGAGCCTAAAAGAGAGGATTTTTGGATTTCTTTGAAAGAAAAGTAAGACTTTGGTGTAAAAATAGAAATAACTTAAGTTTGGGGCGGATAAGGACTGCCAGTAAAACTAAGTTAAAAGTTGAAGGACTTTTGTGTTACGTTTTAAAGTTTAAGGACGACAATGTGCATTAGTCAATAATTCAGGGACAATAGGTGAAATTATCTCCATTTTACCTTGTTTTTCACATAGGTTTTTTTGGGATGAGATTTTCTAAAATTTTATGTAATTTCTAAAGATCTATCAAATAAAAATTTTATTAAAATTATTACATGAAAAAATGTTTCATATTAATTAAATACAAACATACTAAGTGACTAATATAAAAATAAATCTCCAATATTAATAAGTTGGCTTTTAAAATTGGTTTCCTTAAATCTATATTGAAAATTCAATATGGTATCAGAACCTAATCGATCATTGTACCATTTCCCTTTATTGTTTTAATTCTCTTTCTTGATCCGATATAAATTTATCCTTGAATTTCAAATTTATTATTCGTTCGATATAGATTATCTTCGGATTTTCAATTTTTTTGCCTAGTATAGATGTTTGTCAAACTTTAAATTCTCTTTTGATCCGGTTTATATCATAAATTTATAAGTATAAATTGGGTTTATTAAAAACTGTCATCGACCAGTTGCTACTTGAGGGGCTGTTAAGACTATTATATATAAAAATGTTTCACATTAATTAAATACAAACATATTAAGTGATTATAAAAATGAATTTTCAAATATTAACAAGTTATCTTTTGAGGTTAGCACTTTTAAAATTATATAAATTCCAACATTTATAAAATGATATTAAAAAGGAAAAATGATTCATGTACTTATCCCAGATTAAATATAATTCAAATTGGGATTTCAATTTTTCTTTCAATTTTTGATATATTGCGAATTTTGTTTGATTTTAATTCTTGCCTGTGATGGGTTTATTTTAATTATTTTTTCATCTTTATTGACCTTTCAATTTTTCCCATAATAGGCTTTTAAATATATTTTTTTAAAAGCATTGAACTTTTAATTATATCTATCCAATTTTTATCATAAATTTATAAATATTAATTAGGTTTAATAAAAAATTATCATGTCACAATTGTTACTTAAGATAAATGTTAGTTTTAATCTGATATGAATTAAATATATCATGTTGGAGTCAGAATCCTACCATGAATATGCTTCCATTCCTCAAATCCAACAACTGCATACGTGCATTTAAAACTCTCACATGCACGGGTACTGTAGCCTGTAGACCCTTCATTTTCCATTTTCACAAAAGCCTCCATTGCCTTGCTTGAGCATCCATTTTAGGTGAAACCTGAAATCACAGTGTTATAAGATAACATAATCACAAGAAGGAATGTTGTCAAAGACAACCCACAAATCCTCAATCAACCCAGCTTTTACATGCAAAGAAAGCATCACATTCCAGGAGAAAATGTATTTGTGGGACATTTTATCAAATAGGTCTCGAGCATTAAAGATATCACTCGATTCAGCATAAAGTGAAGAAGATGATTTTGAAGGACATTGTCACTGGGTTCGAACAAGGAAAGATCCATATGGGTTTGCAATCTCTCGGTTTGACCGACATCATTGGCTCTAAAGCTTTCGAGCACAAGGCTAGTCTAAGATTCATTTGCAGGACCATAAGTGTATAATGAGTCTATAGCTTAACATGCCTTAGCTTGACTACTGCCATCTTAGCAATCTCTAAATTTCAATTTGAAGCCTTTGAATTTCATAGATACCAGAGATATGAGGAAATGTGACTGAGAAGGAGTACAGGGCGATGGAGGTGGTGGTGATGGAGAGAGAATGGGGATACTGGATGGCTTACGTGACGCTTGTAGACTTTGAAAATGGTGAATCGATAGTTCATGGAAGCTTGCCGTTAATAGATTTGAAGGAAGTTGGATGAAAATATTTTTAAGTGATTGTTAGAATAAGTTTAATACTAAGAATGATCATATTTACTAGTCAATATTTCAAGGGCGATGGTGAAATTAATATTTAAACTACCTATAAGTCGAGTTAAGAAGTTATTAAGTACAAAAATTATCACATATCATGCTTTAAATTTTAAAAATGGGTTTAAAACTAGTTTTTAGTCAAATTATGTATGAATTTTTAAATCTCTATTTTAAGATATATTAAATCAATTCATCGAATTTTTTTCCATATCATTATATTTATATAAGTTTCAACTAAAACTTATATAGAATAATATAAATTTTTTTATCATGCTTTTAATTGGTCCATATATAATAAACTTAGCGTGTATATATATATATATATTTAAAATTATCAAAAAATAATACTTAAATTTAATAAAATAAAAATAATATATATATATATATATATAAATATTTTAACAAAACACAAATTAAATAAAAATATAATCAAAATCTTTGCAAAAGTGTGGGCTCACGACTAATATATGAAGAGTTATGTATTAAGGAATAACCCAAGTCCAAGTTCAAGAAAAAAAAAAAAAAAAACTACATCCGAAATGGCAAATAAAAAGACTACAACGGATTAAAAAAAAAAATTAAAATGGTATATTGAAAAAACAAATTGAAAATTAAAAAGAAAAGAAAAAGTCATATGCCTTAAATAAAGTAAAATCGACATGTTAAAACAAAAACAATTGACGTGTTAAGGAAAACAAAAATAAAGCTTAATTGTAACTAACCTAATCCTGGACAGAGAAGAACAACAAGAAATTTGTGACTTAGAATCAAATGGAGCAATTCTAACAAATAAAGGAGAGGAAGAATGAGAGTAAGGAGAAAAAATTACACTACAAGAATTCATGCTTTTTGGGACAATAATTTTTTTGTCATTAAAATAATTGTCACAAAAAGTATATAATTTGGGACAATAACTTAAAAGTGACGGCAATGGCTAAGTTAAAGACTCAATATGAGCAGGAAATAAATATTAGAGTCAATCTCCTACCTTCTTGCACCTTGGTTAGGTATGATAATAAAGGAATTGCCCAGCAATGTCTGTACTATAATTAGTTGTTGTTTTTAGGACTTGTCCTCGCTTTTGTTAAAAAAAAAAAAAAAAAAGTCTCATTGGCAAAAACAGAAAAGAAAAAAAAAAAAAGAAAAGGAGCATATAGTACTTGTATATTGGCTTGCTCCAATAGAGTCTGATCCTGTATGGACTGTTAAGTTGCTACTTCGACATGTAATAAAAAAAGAAAAGAAGGAAGAGAAAAAGTTGAAGGGTAAAATTTTAAAATTAATTTTGTGCTTTTAATTTGTATAAATTTTATTAAGTTGTTAAAAGAAATAAAATATATATGAATGAATCAAGTGTGTTGGAGTTTGTTTAATAGTTAAAAACTTAAAAAAGTATATATTTATTGAAGTGACGGACTCAAAACTCAAAACTTTTGTCTTTTCATTTATATATATACATATAACTATTCACAAATGATTAGTAATGATTTTTACAAGTACATTTATCTTTTATGTTGAGGAATGAAAATTTGATGTTAGCACGGTCTAATTAATAATAAATCAATAGTTAGTATTTAGTAATTATAACTTATTAGTTATTATTAATTAACTAGTTAGTTATTATTTAATACTTGTGATATAATTTTTAAATTCATAAATTAAATGTGAGTAAAATATTTTAAATTTAGATTTCATATATTTATTATGTTTTTATTAGTTTATTTTAGAATTGTATAAAATTATACTATTAATAAAATTAACAAATAAATGTAATAATAATATAGTAGCAAAATATAATAATTACTGATAGAATACAATCAATTTCATTTCATTCTTCAATTTAATTATTCTTTATTTTTATGTTAAAAGAATAAAAGTAAAAGTATTGAATTATCTGCATTTTGAATTCTTCATTCATTAAAGAGAATATGAATGCACTTTTTTTTTTTTTTTTTGGTACATTAGGAGAGCAAAAAGCTTAAAAACACAGAAAGAAATTTAAGGATACCAAACAACCTCACTCTTGTCAGCCAGCAACTTATCCCTTATTAGTAAAGGAGGAAGCTTCAGAATATTACAACCCCTCTAGTGGTCTAACGCCATGTTAGTTAAGTTATCTGCTACCTGGTTGCTCTCTTGGCAGATATGTTGTACCTTCACAATCCAGTCTCTGCCCATAACTTCCTCACATGGGTGAATTATATTAGCTCCAGCACCATTAGCTTTTAGATTTCCACCCAACATGTGAGCTATTGTAATGAAGTCTATTTCAAGTAGTAGATTCTGAATATCATAGTCCCAATACTTGATAAACCGCCCAAAGTTCGGCTAACACTGAATTACAGTAGCCAATATTTAGCATGAATCCTACTATCCAATTACCATTTCCATCCCGGATTATACCTCCTCCACTTGCCTTTCCTGGATTGTCTTTAGAACATCCATCAGTATTAAGTATATACCAAGCCTCTTGAGGGGCCTGCCAAGATACAAGCCTCATACAGGCTCCATTATCCTTCTGCAACTTCAAACCATATTTATTCCAACCTTCCTGTTGTAACACAAAGCCAACCTTTTTTGTTAGTGAAAAACATATAAAACATGAATAGTAAAAATAAAATTAACAAAAAATTATCATGTTTTATATATAATATAATGCAGCGAAAATTGAATCATAAATACCTTCAGGCATTATTTATTATTTGTTGCAGAAATAACTATAAATTACAGAGAAAATTTTTTAGGTTTTTCTCTCAAATTTATAGGGTGAATTTTTGCATTATTGAGAGCAAATATAAGGATATCTACACATACCCTTTACTATTAACTGCCTATTAATGGTGATAATTGTTAGTTATTTCCAGAAAATAAGAGAAAAAAAAAGGGAGAAGTGGACCACTACCTTTAATGGAGTGACCAACTCCATATTAAAAAGAAAATAACTTACATTTTTGTCCCCTCCATATCAAAGTTACTAAATATTCTTCCATTCCTCCATCGCCAAAGCCACCAAAGCATAACAACAAATACTACTTTCCAGCTCAGAACTACCATTCTCCGATGAGATAACCCCAAATTATCATCTAACCAATTATAGAAATCCTTTCCAGTATCATGAGAAAGCTCATCAGCTGTAAGAATAGAACGCCAAATATGCTTAGCCAAAGGACAATCCCTAAAGATATGGACCAAGTTTTCATCTATGTTATTACAAAAAAAATAATAACTATATGTCGTGAATCCTCTCTTCTTCCTTTCAGAATTAAATAGAAGAAGCTTTTCATGATAAGCCATCCATAAAATGTTCTAATTCGTTGTTGCACAGGTAATTTCCAATTAGAATTCCATGACCTCCCCTTAGTAGAGCCGTTGTGCATCAACAAGGACTAAGCAGATGCCATAGTGAACTTTCCAGAGGCTTCTTTGGTCCAATGAACTGAGTCCACTACCTCCAACTCATCAACCAAAATGACTGCTGCTAACATATCAAGAATATCAACAGGGAGTAGATTGTTCAAGACATCCCAACGCCAACCCTGCCCTTGAACCCAGTAATCGCGAACAACGTTGTCTATTTGATCAAAAGGAATGTGACCAACACAACAATCTAATAAAGGTTTATCAGTTACCCAAACATCAATCCAAAATTGTGTAGTGTACCCATTATGAATGCATTTGGATAAGCCTTTAAACAGAACCTCAGCTCCCTTCACAATGCCCCTCCAAGTAACTGAGCTTGAAGTCCTGCTAATTAAACTTTCCACGTCGGATTTGCTCCCCATTTACTTACCATGAAGAACTCTAGCCCAAAGTGACTTAGGATCATTTATCAATCTCCAGCCCAATTTTGCTAAAAAGGCTATATTGTTCTCTTTCATTCTAAATATGAATGCACTTTAACTGCCCGCAATTTCAATTTTCGTATTTCATTCAAATTTTACATTCTTTTATCATGGAATAAAAAATAATAGTTAGAAAATAAACAAAAATTCAAAACATAATATGTATGACAGTTAAATTAATTAATAAACAAAGTATATAAAAAGAGGCTTATAATTTTGTATCAGAAATAATTTTTATTCAATTAAATGAATACTTAATTTAATTCTACTAAAATAAAATTACTTTATACCTAAAATAAATAAGAAAATAAGCAATTTTTTTCTTCTTTGGTTGCATGATGATAAATCTTTGGTAGCCTATGCTACTGAACCTATTCCGGAGGAGATGAACCAGCATTTAGTTGCTTCTTATGTCTCAGATAGCTTGGATTGGAAGTGAAATTTGCTTGAGCAATTTTTACCTTTTTCAAATAGCTATTATTAAGCCTCCTATTGTGGAAGATGGTGTTGATGGCATTTATTGGGGATTATCAAAATCTGGCAAATTTAATGTAAGTTCAGCATTTAGAGCAATTGGAAGTGGCTCTTGGGCTGTTAAAAATAGCAAATGGAACCTGATATGGAGGTGGAAAGGTCCTGAGCGCATTTGGGTTTTCCTTTGGCTTACTCTCTATGACCGTCTGCTCACTAACATGGAGAGATTTATTAGACATTTAACGTTAAATGCCGGATGCTCAACCTGTTGGATCAGTAATGAAGATATTGCGTTGCTAAACATATATGTTCTAACATTCTTCATGTTTTTGTCAACAGAGACCTTTTCTTTGAAATGGCTTATGAAGATTTGTTAATCTGGAATTTAAATTGTGAGAATGTGTTAATGGATGATATGCCTTGGAGTCTTTTGTTTGTTACTACTTGTTGGGTGATTTGGAAGTGGAGAAGTAGAAGGATGTTTTAAGGAAGGATTTATTATGAATAAAGAACCTCATCATCACATAATGGCCATTGCTAAAGAATTCCATAATGTGTATAAGCTTGACTTAACTATTAGAAATTCTATCATTGAGAAAAGCATTCAAATGATTTGTTGGCATCCCCCTCCTGAAAGTTGTTTTAAACTAAACACGGATGGTTCTCTTGACAGCAAGTCTGATTTAGTAGTGGTAGGAGGGTTGGTTAGGAACAATTATGGGGTGTGGATCGGTGGCATTGTGGTTAACTTGGGAATCTGCTCTATCACAACTGTTGAACTTTGGGGCATTTACTTAGGGCTTTCATTGGCTTGGTCTAAGGGTATAAGATCCCTTACAGTAAAGAGTGACAACCTCATGGTTGTCCGTATGGTTAATAATGCTTATGTGGAGATCAATGCCAATACTAAACTGATTAGAAGTATTAAAGAGTTGCTTGCCAGGAATTGAAATGTGGAGGTTAAACACATATTTAGATAGGCAAATTTCAGTGCGGATTGGTTAGCCCATTTGGGCAGCCAGTTGAGTATTGGTTATTATATGTTAGAGGCTCCTCCTATGGGTATTACCAATCTTCTTTTCGATGATATCTGTGGAGTATCTTATACCAGAAATTGTGTAATTTAGTTTCTTTGTTTTCCTTTCTTTCCAAAAAAAAAAAAATAATAAGAAAAAATATACATTATGAGCTATGGCATTATCCAATACCCCAATAAAATTGATAGAAAATTTAACTCTAAAATTAGCCAAAATTAACACAAGAAATTAGTTCCTACAACTTAATTTTTCATTCAATTTCAATCAAACTAATAGGATGGCATTTAAGCCAATATATTATGACTTGACCTTTGAATTCCATAGTTACTAAGATAATTTTTTTTTTTTAGAAAAAAAAAATTTTAAAAATGCAAGCCATTTTAAGTTTTTTTTTTTTTTTTAAAAAAAAGAGATAATAAAAGAGTAAAGAAAAAAAATAGACAGAAAATAAATATGTGGAAAATGTAGTTCATGATGTATTGTTTACATCCTAAAGGTAATATTTATATTAAATTTTAAGGTTATATATATAAAAAGTAAAGTGAAAAATTAATTACTAAAAAAATAAAAAGAATACGAAAAGATAAAAATTAATTATTAAATAATCAAAAGAAAATCAAAAGATAAAAAATTAATTACTCATCATAATCATAAATATAAATTATATAAAATTTTAAATTTTTAAGAAAAAAAATAATTTTTAGAAAAAATAGATAGATGATCCACTTGTTGTTTATGGGCTCAACCTTAAGAAAATTAAAAATATATAATTATTAAGAAAAAATTATATATAATTAAAAAGAAAAAAAAATAAAAGTGGTTGAATATGATTATTAAGAAAATAAAAGAGCTACAAAAATATGCATACTCTGAAACTAGAGGCTTGATGAAGAACTTCCTCAAGCCACATAAGTTCCATAGTACACGTCTATGTTATGGACATTCTCCATAACTAAGCTCAAGGTGCAGTGATAAGATGAAGATGAACTAAAGAGGAGTTACTGAAATATGAAGAGAGTAATAGAAGAAAATAGAGAAGAGAATATAAATTGAAGAGAGAAAGAGGAAGAGAGTTGAAAGAGAATTCAAAGAGAGAGAGATAAGATAGAGAATGTAACAGATTCTGTTATTCCAATCGAAGATCATGCTTACAATCTTCAGTAACTATATAGTTGCTTATAGTTGACAGCTTAGCACAAATGACAATTGAGCATGTAACTAACTCATTAAACAAACTAACAATCAGTTGTTGACTTGGCTTTATTTTTTAGTTACTCTTATTTATTGACTTATTCAATTATTAATCATAAGAAATAACAATTCCCTCCCCATTAAAATTATCCTTGTCCTTAAGGAATAGCTATGGAAACTGTGACTTCATAAAAGGAACATCTTCCCATGTAGCCTCTTTAGGAGCTAAAATTACCCATTGAACTAAAACCTGCAGCACCTAGTTAGGACTTCTTGATATAACCTTGTACTTCAAAATCGCCAAAGGCTGAACCAAAATATCACCAGTTTTAGAAACTAGAGGCAAAGTAGGTATGACATCATATTGTTGACTAGGACACTTTTTGATAAGACTAACATAAAACACCGGATGGATGTGAGCATTCTCAAACAAATGAAGTTTGTAAGCCACATAACCCACCTTCTCCAAAATTTGGATAAGGCCATAGTATTTGGCTGAAAGATTAAAAGACTTTCATAGAGCCAAACTTTGTTGTCTACAAGGTTGCAATTTAAGATAAACCTACTCCCAACCTCAAATGATCTATCTATTATGTTTTTATCTTCATTCCGCTTCATTCTATTTTGTGCTTGAGTTAAATTATGTCTTAGAAGATGAGTGATGTGATCTCTTTCTCGGATCAACTGATTAATGCTTTCAACAGGAGAGACATAATCAATAGCAACCGAAAAATGAGGTGGAGGATAGTCATAGAGTGCCTGAAAAAGAGTCATCTTTAGACTAGTATGGGAAATAGTGTTGTACCACCATTCAACCAGTGTCAACCAGTTAGCCTAAGAAGAAGGCTTCTGAAATGTCATACATCGTAAATAGGTTTCCAAACACCTATTGAGTTATTCAGTTTGTCCATCACTCTGAGGGTGGTAGGCTGAGCTGTAATGCAAACTGGTCCCCATTTGTTTAAAAAAAGACTGCCAAAAAATGCTTGTAAAAACCTTATCTCAATAAGAGACAATAGTCTTTGGAAGCCTATGTATCTTGTAAATGTTGTTAAGGAACATAGTAGCAACTGAGGCTGCAGTGAAAGGATGGGCTAAAGCCAAAAAGTGTCCATACTTTGTATATTTGTCAATAACAACAAGTATTGTATCTTTGCCTTTAGACTTCGGAATCTTTTCTATAAAATTCATAAAGATGTGTGCCCAAGCTTATGAAGGAATAGGCAAAGGCTGCAACAATCTAGGGTAAGGTACAGACTCACTCTTACACCTGTAACAAATGTCATATTGTTTTATCTAATTGGCAATTTCTTGCTTCATAAAGGGCCAATAAAAATGTTGTTTCATCCTTTCTTAAGTACTTCGAAGCCCTGAATGACCACTAAGAGCTGAATTGTGAGAATTAAGTATGAGCTTCTGTCGAAGGCCACCAACTGAACCAACATAGATCATGTGCTTATACCTTAGCAACCCTTGAGTGTAAGAATAAGGTTTCTTAGCTGTGAGATCTAAAAGGAGTTGGGAAATAAGGTGTTGAGAAAAATCATCTATGTCATAGCTATGAACCACCTCCTGAATCCATAAGGGAATGGAAACAATAGAGGCATAATAAGAAGCAGCAGCAGACTTGTCATCTTTCACCAACCTTCTTGAAAGTGCATCAGCCACTCTATTGTCTACTCCCTTCTTATACTGAATAGTATAATCTAAGCCTGAAAGTTTAATGATACCTTTTGGTTGCATAAATGGAGTAATTCTCTGCTAGAGGAGAAACTTGATGTTCTCATGGTTTGTCCTTATCACAAAATGGCTTTGCTCCAAGTATTATCTCCACTTGGTGACAACAAAGATGATGGTAAAAAGTTTTTTCTCATAGACAAATAAAGTTTGGTTCTGCTGACTCAATGGCTTGCCAATGAAACTGATTGGTCTCCCTTGCTACATTAACACAGCTCCAATTCCCTTGGAAGATGCATTAGTCTCTAAAATAAATGGCTGAGTGAAGTCAGGCATTGCAAGGATAGGTGTTGATACCATGAGTTGCTTCAATGTTTGAAAGGCATGCAAAGCTTCAGTAGACCACATCTCAGTAAGTGGTCTACTAATTACTCCATAACCTTTAATAAATCTCCTATAGTAACCAGTGAGGCCTAAAAAGCCTTTCAAGGCTTTAACAGTTGTAGGTTGTGGCCATGTGAGAATAGCTTGAATTTTGCTTTGATCAGTGGCAACTCCAGAAGCAGTTATAACATGGCCAAGATATTCAACTTGAGTCTTACCAAATGAACATTTAGACTACTTGGCAAACAAGTGATGATCCAAAAGCACATGAAAAGTAGCTTCCAAATGGAACAAATGCAAGTCCCATGATCTACTATAAATCAAAATATAATAAAAAAAACACCATAATAAATTTTCTAAGATAAGGAGCAAAAATAGAGTTCATTAGTGACTGAAAAGTTGCTACAACATTTATAATCCCAAATGGAATCACTTTGAACTCAAAGTGACCATGATGATTTCTAAATGTTATTTTATAAAGGTGCCATGCAAATTTGATGGTAGCTAGCCCTTAAATCTATCTTAGAAAAATATATGGCACCATACAACTCATTTAAAAGGTCATCTACTATAGGAATGGGAAATTTATCCTTCACAATGTTGGAACTGAGTTGTCTATAGTCAAGACAAAACCACCATGTGCCATCCTTTTTCTTCACCAAAAGCACAAAAGAGGCAAAAGGGCTATGACTAAGTTGAATGAGTGAGTTTTTTAACATTTCAGTTAGTTGCCTTTCTATTTCATTCTTTTTAAAATGATAGTATCTATATGGTTTCAATTGAATAGGTTTGGAATTTGGTTTAAGTGAAATGGAATGGTCATGTTCTCCAGGTGAAGGAAGAGTTTTTGGTTCCTGAAAGATGGCTTGATAATGGAAAAGTAAAGCTTGAAGGTTAGAAGGACAATTATATGGTGAGGGTTCACTAGTAGCAATTGTTGGACTACAAGCTATTGTAAAAATTTGTGCTGTGAGAGAAGACATACCTTTTTTAAAAACCTATTTAAGTTGCTTCCCACTCATCCATTTGAATACCCCGTCCTTAATAATTCCCTTGAGTTGTATTTGTTGTCCATCTTTTTTAAAAGTCAAAGATGGTGAAATAAAATCAAACAACAAAGGGCTATACTGCCTCATCTAGTTCACACCTAAAACCATGTTATATTCTCCCAATTACAACAATTTAATTTTCAAATGGAAGTAATAGCCTTGCAAAGTCTATGAAAACTATAGACACTTGGCTTTGCTTGCCATTTTGTGGCCATTAGTTACTGCTATTAAAAGAGTAAAAGCCTTTACAGTTTTGAGTTGGAGTTCTTTAGCAATCCTCAAATCCAAGAAACTGTAAGTGCTGCCTGTGTCCACTAATATAACAATAGTTCTGTCTTTAATGAAGCCTTTAATCCTCAGTGTGTCACTTGAGGAGCTACCATCTAATGCATGCATAGAAATAACTCTTTCTTCATCTTCTGTCAATTCAATTTCCAATTTCAGCTTCAGTTGGAGGCACCTCTGTCATTCCATCAAGAGTGAGTAATTGCTGAAGTTTGCATGTATGACCAGGATAATACTTCTCACCATATTTGAAATATAGGCCAGGCATTCTCTTATGGTTAGAAAAATATTTTGGTTTAGTGGTATCAACTGTAGTGGAAGTAGGCTTTGGATCAACTGGTTTGGTGAAAGGTTGTTGTCTAGGGTAATATGGAATTGTTGGTTTAGTAGTAGTGGATGGGTTTGATGAATTAGGCTTGACAATAGGAGATAAATGGTTAGGTTTGGAATACTGAGAAGTATTGGACTGCTGGTCTTGGGATTGCCTCTTGAGAATGGCTTGAATACATTTATCTTGCAACCTTGCTTGTTCGAAAGCTTGGAGGAGGGTAAGTGGTATAAACATCTTAACTACAGTGCTCAACTCCTTATTCAATCCACTCACAAAACTAGAAATGAAATAGGCTCAAAAAGGCCAGGGTTATACTTCAACATTAAAGATTCGAGTTCCTCAAATCTTTCTTGATAACTATCAATAATGGACTCTTAATGGAGTTTATTAAAATCCTCTAAATTCTCATAAATGCCTAGTTCCCCAAACCTTCTACATATAGCTTCTGAAAAAAAATTTCAAGTAATTACACCTTGTTGTAACTGCCAGCCTTGATAACAGTTGTCTGACTTATTGTTAAGAAACATAGAGGTTAATTCAACCTTCTGTTCCTCTGGCACTCCATATACCCTAAAATAATTTTGACACTTCCTAATCCAATGCCTATGGTTAGTGCCATCAAAATAAGGGCGTCCAAATTAATCCAATTGTCATTCCAATGGAGATTGTTATTCCTACCTCCATTCTGCATATTACTGCATTCTCCTACTTCCTTTAATCTAGGTGGGAAAAATGTCTCGATGCTGATCAAAAGGCAGACTAGCATGGTTTTAATCAACATTCATATGAAAATGTGAAGGCGGTTGTTGTACCTGAGGTGGTGGTTGAGAAATTGTTCTAGAAGAGCTCAAGGTTTGTGAATAGTCCTTATCTCCAGGTTGATGATTAGTATATATGGTTGTTGCTGTTGTTTCTTTTTCTTTTCTCTTCTGAAATTGTTTCATAGAGTCTTTCAATTCCATTACCATTAACTTTAATTCATTATAAGATATGGTAGAATCCTTCAATTTAGTCACCATCAGCTTAAGTTCTTCATATGATCTATTGGATTCTTGCTTCAAATCTTGGAGTGAAGAAGTAAAATAGTGATCCATTTTTGCCATGGAATCCTAAATAAAAAAAAAAATAAAATTAGAGAATGGACTTGTTCTTCAAAAGCTAAAATTCTCTCAACATTAGTAGGCCTTCCCTTTCTGGTTACCTCAAAAGCATTTTGCTGCTTTGATACCAGATTATTATGGACAATCTCCATAACTAAGCTCATGATGCAGTAATAAGATGAAGATGAAATAAAGAGGAGCTACTGAAATATAAAGAGAGTAACAAAAGAAAATAGAGAAGAGAATAGAAATTGAAGAGAGAAAGAGGAAGAGAGTTGAGAGAGAGATGAGATAGAGAATGTAAAAAATTATGTTATTCCAATCAATAATCATTCTTAGAATCTTCAGTAATTATATAACTGCTTATAGTTGACAGCTTAGCACAAATGACAACTCAGCATGTAATTAACTCATTCAATAAACTAAGAATCAATTGCTGACTTGGCTTTATTCTTTAGTAACTCTTATTTATTGACTTATACAATTACTAATCACTGGACATAACAGTCTACCACTATATAATATAATTTTTTTTTTATTAATAAATGTCATAGTAAATATATTATTTAAAATTTATATTAAAATAAAATTGATGTATTATACCGAGAAGTAAATTTTATAAAAAGTAATCAGGTATTAAAAAATAAATTAATAATTCACCAAATTGGAGGTTTGGGCTATTTTAATTTATATGCTTGTCTCTAAGTGTCTAATTTGGATTTTAAGAAGTTTAAATTCTTTAAGGCAGGTTTCGGATTCAAATCCCTCCACTTTCTTTTAAGCACGTGACCCACTAAAAAATAATTTGGTGTCTCACTAAAAATTATCTCATATCTTTTAATACTAACTACTAATTATTAATCGTATCTATGAAAAAAAAAAAAGGTTTAGGCCTTGGGGATTTCAGGGCTCTGTGAATTATGATGCATACTTATACAAAACGTATTATATTATTAACACTTACTTATAAATAATTATTCTTAATTTGAAGGTTATTAAAAAGAAAATAGATCATTTGTCTTTTTATATATTTTATCTCATATCTTATATTTTTTCATGTGTCATATTATTTATAAAATATATTATTTATCAAAATATTTTTAAAGTAGGTAATACGGCGCATTAAAAAAAATGTGAAATAGAAAATAAAATATATAAAAAAATAAAAAATTCGAATTGATAAAAAGTAAGTTTACACTCCTAATTTTAAATAATTAATTGATCATACATATGAAATTAAATTGGATATATGCACGTATGTGTATTTGTCCTTTTTTGGAGACGATTAAGGTTTTTGTTTAGGTAAGAAATTGATCATCAATAGTGATCATGTTGACCTTTGTTCAAGTAAAAAAAAAATGGTTTTTTTTTTATTATTTTTTTTTTATTTTTATAGCAATGGATTTTGGGGTGTTTGGTTATTTTATACCTATTCATATTCTAAGATAATAACAGTCACATCATAGAAATTGGGGTTTGATATGGTTAAATTATAAGATTCTTTGTATGTTAATCATTTTATTATTAGTGAATTGATGGATTTAATCTTCGTATTATGTCTAACTTATAATCATTCGGTCTTTAATATCATATTTGTTAATTTTGTTATAGATTTGATTTGATGTTTGATATTTATTAGTAGTTTGATATGAATTTAGATATAAGCTATGTGGGTATTACCTCTAGTTTTATCTAAGATAATTTTGTTATAATGATATGGGAAAAAAAAATTAACGAGCTTAGTTTTTTGAAGAGTTACTTAATAATTAATACATAATAAAAA
>CANXYC011257152.1:0-19426 GCA_948193065.1 Aleurites moluccanus | reverse complement strand
TCATGAAAATGAAGTCAAAAGTGTGTCTTGGAATGCTTCTGGAACTATGCTTGCAACATGCAGTCGAGATAAAACTGTGTGGATTTGGGAAGTAATGCCAGGGAATGAATTTGAGTGTGCTTCAGTATTGCAAGGACATACGCAAGACGTTAAAATGGTTAAGTGGCATCCAACTATGGAAATTTTGTTTTCTTGTAGCTATGATAACACCATTAAGGTACTCAATGGGTCAAATTGCTTTCTGTTTGTCTATTTTCTCTGTAATATCGTTACATAAACATTTGACTGTTCTTCCCTCCTAAATTTCAAGAATATATGTATAGGATTAAAAATTTGGTAGAAAACATTGTTATTCACAGGTTTGGGCTGATGATGGTGAGGGTGATTGGCGCTGTGTTCAAACCTTGAGTGAATCTAACAAGTACTACCCTTTCATCCTCCTCCCCTGCCTTTTCTGATTCTTTGCCTTTTTATTCCTGTTATGGAAACATCCTTCTGTTTTGTTTGTCGTATACCATTACCTAATTTCTATATTAGGTCTTACATGAACTTGATTTCTTTTGCATGGGTATATATTTTTGTAGTTCTAATGACAATTCATTTTGTGATATACTTATAGTGATTGGCCTAATTCAACATGGCTTGTTTCTTTTCAGTGGTCATACTTCTACTGTTTGGGCACTTTCTTTTAATGCAGAAGGAAACAAAATGGTTACCTGTAGGTATGTGGAACTTTTTTCCTCATTTAGATATTAGCTGGGATGATTTTTATCCTGATCCTATGGAATCCTATCTCAAGCTAAGGCAAAATAAAACTTGCAAGGGAGCTAAAAGATAACTGGATTGATTTTGCAGTGATGATCTTACTCTAAAGATATGGGAAACAGATATTGGAAGGACATCATCTAGTGATGACCCTGCACCTTGGTGAGGAACTTGCACTTGTTGGATCTTCTACCTATGACTGTATCTATAATTCTGTTTCAGATCTTCTGTTTATAAGCAAACGAATAGGCCTAAAGATATTCTTTATTTGACGGGTTATACTTGGACATTGGAATTTGAAGAGAGAAAGATGTTCTTAAATATTATTGACACTTATTGGTGCAATATTTGAATATTTAATGGAAAATATTATAATTCCAAGCAGTTGACTGCATTATTGAAAGGATCAGTAACTTTGCAAACAATCAGAATTATCACTGAGCATGTCTGGCTGTGAATAATGCAGGAATAAAGTGTTGGTCATGTGACACATTCATGGGCCAATTTACTGATTCAAGTTTTGTGGGTTTATTTATCATTACAGATTTGTATTGCTCCCCTAATTCAAAATTTTCTGTTCCACCTTTATATTTTTGGATATCCTTTTCCACCTTCATTTTTAACCATAAGAAATTTATGAGTTCTTCCTATATTTCCTGAATTATGTTAGTTTCAAAAAAGAAAACAGGTATGGTTTTGGGGCTTTTATATTTGTTCACGCTACTTTCAATCAGTGTCAACAAATTAAATGCATTTCCCTCCAAAAAGGAGTACAGATAGTCTTAGCAAAATCAAGAATGGTACAAGTAATATGGAACTTTACATTTTGATTGACTGTTTTAAAGAGCAAGAAAAGCATTGCATGCTATAGAAATTTAGTAATTACTCATTTGTTTTACTATTTTAATGCTTTGTAAACAATTGCAGTTATCTTCTTGTAATTTGGAAAAATATGCTTAATATTGTTATCATTGATTTTTCTTTGTAACAAAATAACTTTGCTTGAGCTAATGATGTAATGGTCTTATAATACCAATAGCATTGCTTTATTTTAGGCTTAATGTGATAGAATGATGAAGTTGTAGGCTAATTATTTATGCATTTACTTACTTCTAATTATAGCATGTAGACACAGATATGCAAACTGGAAATCATTGAAATCATCAATAATATTTATTTTTTATTTTTCAGGAATCATGTTTGCACTCTATTGGGTTATCATGATCGAACAATTTTTTCAGTTCACTGGTCAAGGTAGTGAGACTTCAATTAATTGCAATAATAGTTCCTGTTCATGTTTTTACATGGATTTTTCGTTCTTTTTTTTTTGTTCCATTCAAAAATACCATTGTACCACTCTTTCTCTTTCATAAAAGACGTATATGGGCTTGTCTCTTCTTCAGCATCCATACTTCTTCTAGTCTCTGTGTGTATACACTCCAAGGGAGGGAAAAAAAAGAAAAGAAAAGAAGAATAAATAGGGCTTTATGTGTGTAGACCTGTGCCATTAACCCTTGAATATTGCTTACAATCTTCTAAGGCTTAAATGTGCCAGCAGCATAAATATTTTCCATCTCCTTCACCTTGTAAAAAAATGATTTGTTATCTCCTGCAGAATATCATAAATTCATCATTTATATGCAGTGTATGGTCCATGTTGAGTTGAGATACCAAAACAACAGCCATGGAATGTGGAGTTCAAATGTAATTTTATGCAAGAGACAGTCTAATGTTACCCAACATCCTTTCATTTCAAAAATACATGAAAATTTTGGTTTTGCTATGTAATCATAATGCTTGTCTCACTCAATTGGAAAAGGAAAAGATAATAAAGAAAAGTTTGTGATGACAAGCCTGTCATTTGATTCTAGATTTCACATTTTGCTTGTATAGGAATATCATGGAATATCTAAATACATATGAAGATTTGTCTTTTTCTGCATGCTTTGAGCTCTAATTTTATCTAAATAATTGAGATATTTCTTTTACCTCTGATATTGAAGTGATTACATCTCATATCTAAATGTGACAGGGAAGGGATGATAGCCAGTGGTGCAGCTGATGATGCTATTCGATTGTTTGTGGAGAGCAAAGATGGTTTGGTATTTTATCATTTCGCCCATACATTTTGGTGTATCTATTGATTAATCACTATGTCAGTTTTTCCATTATTGACCTTGTTATTGGAGTTGTATTAACCCTTAAATTGTTTGTGATACATGTGAGAGTACATCATCTGTACACACATGCTTGTGCCAATGTTTAGATTTGATATATGCTTGCATACACGTGAGCTGCACACTTATACATAAACTCTCTCTCTCTCTCTCTCTCTCACACACACACACACACACACAAACACACGCACATATATGACATGCAGATATTACCATGAACAATATTATCAGAATTACATATGCAAGTTGTGTGCTCATATGAACAACTTTTGGAGTTTACAAGTGATTCCATAATTGGCCACAAGAATATTGCTGTCATGTATATCTTGTTTGAAATGATTTTTCATGCTTCACGTAGATGCTAAACTAAATCCTGCAATAGCAAAGCCTTTGACTCGTGTTTCTTGATATGGAGTAACGCTCTGCATCAAAGGCCTAGGATCTATACATATAAACCAAATGAAACAATTTTCTGAGTTATACATGTGAAGGATTCTCAAGGAACTTTAAAGAGTCATGAATCCTTGGAAGTTCCTGATGCCTTATTTTTTCTTGGCCTCATATTTTTCCTTGTTGAATTTGGAAAAGAAGAATTAAATTGAAAAGACTTATGTTTGCTACAGGTTAATGGTTCTTCATATAAATTACTGTTGAAAAGAGAAAAGGCTCATGATATGGACATAAATTGCGTGCAATGGGGCCCTGAGGTAAGATTTCTTCTAGAAACCAGTGAGATTATATTTACATATGATATATGTAATGTACCGAATGAGTACCATCATGGAATATTATGGAAATGGATGGATGGATAGATCATTGGTGCTCTTTTGACAAAGTAATAACTTGACCATATTTTTATGAACTGAAAATATGTTAAATACGATGGGCTACTAATGATTGATGTATCAATTCACGTTTACTACACGAGAAAGAAAACAGAGTGATGTGTGATATGTCCGTTCCCCATCTTGGCTGTTTTTGACTGAAATCTTTTTGGGCGCTTCCAACAAACAGCTCTAGTTGATTAGAAGTTACAGACCATTTCTTCACACAAGACTACTGGGTTTTGAGCCCAAAATTCCTTTTAGAACAGTTAAATCAGACTTGAAAAGAGAGATGGTTGAAGAGAATAACAATCTCTAAAATATTCTTAGTTTTATACTTATTTTATATTTCTCTCTCTCTCTCTCTCTCTTGTTTCTGCATGCATAATTATTCTTGTTTAATGTTCTACTGTATATTGTTGAAACCTAACAGGACAACCGGCTTCTTGCTTCATCAAGTGATGATGGAACAATAAAGATATGGGAGCTGGCAACCCTTACCTGATACAATTTTTTGAATACTTGCCTAAAGATTTAAGATATGTATGGTTTCATGAAGTTGTAGAAATGCTTTGCCTCCATGTTCACAGCCCTTTTTTTTTTTTTTGTGAAATCAAGAAATTCAATATATGTAGTAGAGAATTGTAAAACTAATCTGTCAGCAAAATTTTTGAACATTATAGTACAGAGTACAATTTTGTCTTCTATTTAACAGACAAGTTTACCTTCGGTTTTGATACATTCTGATCTCTCTTCCCTCTCCGGCATTAGAACTCATGGCCCTAAAATTCCATTGGGGTTGAAAAATTATGTAGCTGATATGTAAATCAGGTTTAACCTTGGTTGGGTTTTTTACTTGTCTGGGGCGAGCATAGAGTCTCATGTTCAAGCTGAGAACAATAGTTTCAGCTGTCTACTCTCTATGCAACTATGAGGATGGAAAGACTACTATTATATAAAGGTTTATTTAGTCTGTTCATGAACTAAAAGAAAATACATAGCTGATATCAGATAGAAATTACCACGTCATTATCATCATTCTTATTCTGTTCTTAGGAACTTAGGTATGAAATTGATACTGTAAAATCAATGGCGCAGGCTAGTATAGAAGCTGCGTTATGTGGCTGCAATTTATGACTTGGTCAATGAGAAAAAAAGGTTCAAAAAAAAAACCACTAGAACATCTCCACAGTGATAAAGTAGTTGAATTAATGACTACTTAAGTCCTCCATAATGAGGAAAATAATTAAGCATCAATACGTACTTTTATCGAATTAATATCAACAGCACAGAAATTAACAGTTCCATAATGATGATGATCAATGATCAAGATAAAAAAACAAATGGAAAATCATTAAATGGAAAACAATAGAATAGAGTACTGATATGTGATGATGATTAACACCTGTTTTCTATTCTAAATCTTCCAGAGGTTGCTCTTCTTTCTTTTTCAACTAAAGCTTGACGAGCAGACAGAATCCTATTAGGCATTAAAGAAGCATCGAAAGCAGAACAATCGATCCAGTCCTTCAAAAGCTCTTCTTGACCCCATATATCTGGAATCCAAACCCTACCTGCAACTTCAATTCTATGTCTTTTCAGTCTTTCTCTTCCACAATCATATTCTGGCTGCATTAAAGTCTTTGTTGTAGCAGCGGCAGCCTCGTCTTTAATGTTCATTTCTTGATGATGATTCCCTGCAGCCAGCCCATTATTACACTGCTGAGTTTTCTCTTCACTTTCTTGATGATCATAGAATGAGGAGCTTTCTGTCTCAATGTGATGATTATAGATGGATTGTTGATGGGTTTTGTTTGATTCTAATGGAAGTATTGGATTATGGTCACAGGGCTTCATGTTTCTTGGTTTCTGGATTTCTTGTTTCTTGGGTTCTTGGTTATCTTGATTCTTGATGTTCTTGAATCTTTGTTTTTAGGAGAAAGGAGGAGAAGAAAAAGAATACATATGTGGGGGGTTCAAGGGAGGTGAGATTTGTGAGAGAATGAAGCAAAGAGAATGGGTGGGGAGTTAGTTTACACGTCAACACAAGTTGCTCTTTTGTGCATGGTAGGTGACAAGAGTACGTGTCTTGTTATTGGATTTATTGGATTACATATTGTGTGGTTTATGTGTGGATTAGTTTAAGGACGGGAATTTTTGCCGGATGAGAATTTCTCAATTTATTTTTCTATAGGGTGGTGACGGGAGTATCTTTCTCTGATAACGGAGATTAGACGGAGATAAAAAGTGTAATTTTTATCTCGTAAAAATCTTTGTCTTGTGAGAACTTGATATTATAATTATATTAATATATCTTATATTATTATTTAATTACCCTTGTATATATATAACATTTATGTATTAGAATTTTGATAAAAATAAGAAGGTAAAAAATTTAATTTAATTTTAATAATTATTAAATATTATTAAATGTTTTATTAAATAACATTACAGAATATTTTTAATATATTATACATATTTACATTTTGATGATGTTTGTTTAATATTTTTTATGTCTAAATTTTATTAATATTTTTTAAATAAATTTATTTTTATTTTTAATTATTATTTATGAATTTTACAACACATAAATTTTGCAATATAAAATTTAAGTGAAAAATGAGAATCTCTATAGAAATGAAGATAGAAATTAAATTATTTTTAAATGTGAGACGAAAATAAAAATGAAGATTTCTAGTTAAAGTAAGGTGCCGACCCTAATTTAGTTTATAGTTTTTTATTGTAATTAACACCCAACAATAAAAATAAAAATAAAAATAAAAGAGACTTCAATACAAATGTGTGAGTGATTTTTGCAGCATTGTGAGGCTGATGTTGATTTTGAGGAAAGGAGTGTCTCATTTTTGTGGCCAACAAGGGTGTATATTTTGATTTGAAATTTTGAATTAAGGTTTTTTTTTATCTAAGAAAAATATGAAATAAATACAATTCCAATTTTATTTTAATGAGATTGTGACTACATTTTCTTTTCTTTCCTTTTCTTTATTTTGAGAGTGAGAGGGGATGCTTGTTTAGGAAGATATTTTTTAGGTATTCCTAACATAGAACAATAAGAGGAGTTTGACACCTCTTCAAATGCATCAATGGAGGTGAAATTGATAGCTCAAGGTTTATAGAAAAGGAGAACTATCCCTTTGCCCAGCTTATATGCAAATTTGGGATTTATTAATTCTATTAATTAAAAAATATATTAATTAATCGAGTATTAATTTAATATATTAATTTAAGTTAGAATTATATAAAATTATTAATTTATCGATTATTAATTTATAAAAATTTTACTATATATGATTATTAAATGAGCATATTTAGTTTAAATTGAAAAAAATTATATAAGGTGTTTGAATTTTTTTTAAAATTTTTTTGTATTTGATTTTTTATTTTAATGAATTTGATTGTTTTAGTTCAGTTTAATTTTATAATTAAAAAATAAAATAATCGAACTAAATTGAATATATATTAATATTTTTTAATTTCTTTGATTTGGGTTTAGTTTTTTTTTTCTCAACTATGTAAAAAATGATAGTTCAATTTATGAATTTAAATATACCAACTAAATTCACTTATGTTTTGCATAAACCTCCTTAAAAAATTGTTCTAGTTAGTGTTATTTTTCATTATACTTACTTATGAATTTAAAAATTATAAATTAAAAGGATTCAGTCTTTGCGAAATTTAATATTTTTTAAATTTAGATTCAACTCATAAATAAATTTAATTTTCACAAGATAGTGAGTTCAAGTCAGTAGTGTCCATATGAACATAACTACATAAACACCTAAAGGAAAACATCAAAGAATTTTTCTGGATTGGACCATCATTCTAATTTCATTTGGCAGCATTTGAATTTAAGGGGAACAATACAGAATAAAAAGCCTATCCATTTGTGATTTATATTGAATTAAGCTAAAGATATCTATTAACTTACTTATTCATTCGTGATTTATATTGAATTATGAATAGGAAGCATGCTAATTAATTTATAAATAAAAATAAAATGTAATCAAATATAATTATTACTGTGATCAATACATTAAATCAATAATTAATAAAATATTTTATCTAATATAATTCTTTTATTTATTTTTTATTTAATAAAAAAATATTTATATTATTTTTTACTTTATATATCCTTATCTTATTTGATTAGGATATACACTTCATTTGATTGGGATATATGAGTATAAATAAATTAATCAATCACCAGAAAATATCACTAATACCTTAATAACCATTCGATAATTTTAATAATAATAATTTATTAATTTCAAAATACAAAATAATCATTTTTTATTTTTCACAAGCTCATAAAGGAGGAAAAAAACTCTTATGACTTATTATTTATGAAATTAATATTTTTTAAAAAAATAAATGTTAATTATTTTTATTATAGAAAAATCAATAACTTTCTTTAAAATTTCCAAAAAAAAAAACATTTTTTATGAAAAATGAAAGTTTAAAAGAGACCACACAATCTTTTATAAGATACAAAATTAATTTGTTCAAAGTGCACTGGAGATATTATAGACAAGTTGGTTGATACCACCCAATTGATGGTAAGGAGTAGAGTTTTTTCTTTTTTTTTTTTTTTTAAGAGATTTTAAGTTATATTTATCTCGTAAATTAAGTATGGGACCCATTAAAAATAAGTATAATATATTATAAAAAAAATTATTAATACTAATTATTAATGTAAAATTTAAAAAATAAAAACAAAAACAAAAACAAAAGACAAGTTGGTTGACAACTTGACTGTACTGTAGGACCGGTGCTCCAAGTGGGTATGTCGGCTCTTAGGGCCCTGCACCTGTGAAATCAAGTCCTTTCTTCTTACCCAATTTTATCATTTTTTTTTTTTGTTCACTCACTTATCTTTCCTAATTTAATGCCATATATATATATATATACCCAACGATTTTTACCATCTTCATCACTACAAAAATACATTTCAATAACGAATTCTTTTAAATATTAAAAAATAAATTTAATATCGATAAACTATGATGCTCCAAAGAATATATTATTTTGTTAAACATAAGTTTTGCTGCTTCGGCAAAATGGTAACTGTGTTGCTCAAGCAACAATGATCACTGGGATCGCCCATTGCCAAGATAAGCCAAAAGCCTTCTTCCTCGTGATCCAAGAGACGATCAACTCATGGGCTAACCTTCGATTGCAGGCTTGGTAAACTATTGATGCTACAAAACACTGCTGAAAATGGAATGGAAAACTTGGAGGGCATATGCCCTTTTGCTCAACCAAAAAAAAAAAAAAAAGGTTGGCCAAACATTTATGGTCGATTGGTTCGAACAAATGGGTTTATCTCCACTTCAGCTAAACACACTATACTAGCCACTCTAGAGTTATAACCTGAAAAAAATTCTGGAAATATTTGGGAATTGGAGAGGAAAATAACACTGGTATTTTCTTTTGGTTAGCTCTTTAGGCCACAAAACATCTATAAATTAGTAGGAATACTATATTTTAAACAAGCATAAACTCTTAGTATATTAAAGCTATAAATCACAGGAGGTGCTGTGTGGAACTAAATACCTACAGAGATGTACTGCAGATCCCTAGAATGGACAGCTTAGCAGATATGCATAGGATGCGATAATTTGCAGAAATAAAATTTAAGCTCTTGGATAGTGAGAACGGCCTTTCTTCTTAAGGAACTCAGGAATCTCCACCGAACCACCTTCAGTAAAAGAGGGCCGCCTATTGATTCCAAAGGTTACATCTCCCTGTGATAATTGACTTGCCTGCATTTTTAACATAAATAAGCAAAATTTATTATTAAAAAGCATGTGTGTTTGTGTGCGTGCAATAGAGAGAGCAACACCTGGAGGGGCCTGCCTTCATTTTCCTCTTGCCGCTTAAATCCAGTTGCAATTAGAGTTATGCTGACCTGAATGAAAAACCAATATATATTAAAACTTTAAAATCCACCATATAATTATATTCAAAAAGTTGAAGTCATTTGGTGATCCAAAGATCCCCCCTGACAAATATGATTTAAAATTCATGTACTTGGTCAAGCACTCCAAACCCGCGAGAACTTTACTGTCTGAGCCAGTCTTGGATCAAACTGGAATTGTTGCATACAAAAAGGGGAAAAGGAGAAAGAGAGGTGGAAATTGATTCGAGTACTATCAGAAAAGCTATGATATCTTTCATTCCAAGTATGGACCAATAGAGCAGCTGTCCTCTATAATACTTTTTCAATGCTAATATCCATTACATTACGGCCAAAATGCAACAGCAGTGATTAAGATTTGATTAAACAGTTAGCATAAGTCCTGTTAGAGCAAGCAATTACTTACTTGACCAGTTAGTGATGGATCTATCACTGCTCCAAAAATTAAATTTGCAGTCGGATCTACAAGGTCATATATAACCTCTGCTGCAGCATTTACCTGCAAGAATTGTCAGGTTTGTCAAAGAAAATGGAAAATAAGAAATTATCATATCAACTACGATAGAAACAGTGCTTTGAATTCAGTTCAAGCTCCACATTATGATTCTCTGTCATCATGGGCCACACAAGAAACAGTCTCAAGGCCATATACAAATAAATGCTATTGTATACCCCAGTAATATCTTCCAAATTCTGGATAAGATTACAAAAAAATGTCCAGACGTTGGGAATTACGAGGCCATCAAACAGTGGGAATTACAAGATCAACTCCTACAATTTCAATGCCAAGATGGGCCAAATAAGTTTCATTGAATAAGGTCAGCTGTTGGAGGAACTGATCATATAAATTAGTGGCCAGAGGTGGAGTGCTTTTCTCAGAACAATTACTTAGATGAAATGTACTCTCCCAAAAATAGAGTAGTTTTTAGACTTAAAATTTCTTCTAATACCGATAATGGATGAGCTTTCATACAAGTACAACTAATAGTTCCACAGGACTGTTCAAATAACACATATATATGCTTGAGACATTAAACAAGATGTAATCCACCAGTATAACCACAGCAGGAGAGAAGAGGTACCTCAAATAAAGTCAAATCACTTCCACCTGTTATGTTCCACACTATTCCAGTTGCCCTCTCTATGCCAATATCCAATAAAGGTGATTGAATTGCATTTAATGCAGCGTCTCTTGCCCTTGTTTTTCCTGCATAGAAAAAAAAAGGAAATAAATTTATAGTGCCCCATTTGATGCTTGATGAAAATGCAACCTTGAACTCCAGGCCATTACAACAAGGTAGCAAAGAGGCACCTTTAGGCAACTGAACCACAGGGAACAAAATAATTTGGGCATCATGATAAAGAGCCATTACATGCTATCAGGTGCCATAAACAAGAAAAAAAATGTTCAATCATTTTTTTGTTTGCGCATAAATGTTTACATGAATCATCAATTAGAAAAGACATTTAAAAAAAACAAGGAAATAGATTATATTCTCTCTACACTGTAAGGATATAACCTTAATGCACTCTTAAGCAATTTTGGCAAGCTCATTTTGAACTGCCTATTCCTTCTATGCTTGACATAGAAAATATTAACATCAATTTGATTTGTTAGCCTTTCTGATCCATGGAGACTGCAAATTAAAGTACTTCTAATTTTAGAATAAACATTATTTAATCTCTAGAACTTTGCAACTTTAGCTATTAAGCCCTTAAACTTCATGGGTGCAATTAAACCCTTGTACTTTTCAATTTGAGACTATTATGTATGAGTTCGACAAATGCTACTGCATGTTTTACATACCATGTAAAAAGTGGTTGACAATTAAAACTTTGGACAGAGAAATTATTAAGCAATGGAAACAAAAAAAAATATAATGTTATATGTATCTCTGCAGTAAGAATACAATTTAAAAAAAAAAAAAAGAGAGAAAATCATAAGAGGAAAGGGATTCACTTTTTAAGATCTCTCTCCCTCCTACCCCCATAGCACCACCACCCCGCGCTCTGAACTTCATTTTTTTATATATCTACTCAATAGAAAATCAAGACTCAAAAAGAAATTAAAGACATACCAGAGATATACATCAAAATAGGAGCTCAGTTTCCTCTCAGGCTTGCCAAGTAATCAAAATCCCATACCCCTTCTGAACAAATTCACTTTGGAAAATTTATTTTATTGCCATTTTTAAAGTTGAAATGGATTATTTAATATATTTAATATGTTTTATTCCGTGTCGAATTAGTACTCAATGTCCTCAAATAAAAAAACTGTTGGGTTTAAGCATACAAATTAAGAGGAATCAATAGACAAAACTATAAAAGTTAATGTGTTCACTAACGGGTTTTTCCTAGTTTTTATAAGATGAAATATAAACTAGACTACCAGCAGTTAATCAATGCAATATTTAGCATCCATGAAAAACACAGGAAGTACAACAAGCTGAAGTTACAGACACCAACAACCCCACTAATATCTTGTCAAACAGTGATTATACGGACAGGCCGCTCAGCAACAGGCATTCTGTAGCATGTTGCACAAGGATTGCCATCATCAATTTAACCTATTTGTTTTCCTTGGAAAAGGAATATATCTCATCGTTGACATAGGATGACTTCAAGTTTTAAACAAGCCTTCTTCCATAAGATGCCAAATGTAAATTTAATTTGGAGTGTGAAGCAAAATGGAGAACCTAAACATTTGTGTGACAAGAATATTAAAATTACCAGTGGCAGTTCCTATCCCCATCAATGAAGATCCTGCATTTGCCATTATTGCTCGCACATCAGCAAAATCCACATTCACCAATCCTGGAATCTGCAAGCCATGAAACCTACCACCAATTAGTGTATAAAGGATAGAGTGCCCAAAGATCAAAGCCATGCATGATATTCAACATGAAAACTACCATCTCAGGTTATCTAACCAATGGATGAAAAGAGATATCTTTTGTAAGAAGAATGCACATAAAGTGTTAAGCATATGCACCCAATGTTTTCCAGAGAAGTGTCTGAAGTACTAATGCAGATGCACTGGCTTTGGCACAATATAAGTCCAAGGATTAGGAATGTATGCCAGAATATTCATAAATACAGAATTATTTCCATGATAAAGTAATCACAGGAACCCATTTATTTCACTCACAGTTTTCAGACCATTCTATAAACCCTCAGTAAATTTTAGAAGGAACAAGGTCCATATTATTACCATGGATTTTGCAAAGACAGACTGCTGACTAAAATTTAGGGTTCCTTAAAGTAAAAAAGAACATGTAGAATCTAATTTTCATTATATATTTTCTTTTAAATTACGCACCGTAATTATATCAGAAATACCACGAACACCCTGCCGCAAAATATCATCAGCCAGGTTAAATGCTTCTGTTACTGGGGTAGACTGGGAAACAGCAGTCAATAACTTGTCATTTGGAATGACAATCAGTGTATCAACATTATCTCTCAAAGATGCAATTCCTTCCTGTGCCTGAACTGCTCTCCTTCGTCCCTCAAAAGAAAAAGGGGTTGTGACTATACCAACTGTCAATATACCCATCGATTTTGCAACACCTGCAATCACAGGAGCACCACCAGTGCCAGTTCCCCCACCCATTCCAGCCTGCGTATAGAAACTTAATGTTTCAAGTAAGAGAAACAAAACAAAAAAGCAAAATGTAACTTTCCTAGTTAAAAAAAAAAAACAGTAAACACAAATGTGAACAATAAAATAAAAAGATTCAACCGCTGGCAAGTAGATGTACTTTACATGTGTAACAGTAGTGACCTGGATGTTTTGAGAGCAAGAGTACAAATGCAAGACTAAATGCTAACACATTCCACACCAGACAACTATAATTTTCGACAATTAGGAAAATGTTCAAGTTTATTTTGAAACTTTGTGGATTCCATGACTGTGATAAGGATGTCCTTTGTCCACTTACTTATGCTCATCCCCAAGTCGAGTACTCAACTCAACTATGCCCTAATGCCATGCTAGTTCAGGTTGGCATGCGGCAATAGGTCATCCCATGTTAATTATGCATAGAAATATGTCAGTCATTTATTGCACTCCCTTAGAACATTCTTCTTTCCGAAACTTCACACAAAATATTGATTTCAAATTTAAGAGAACACATCACCTATTTTTACTTTCCATTACAATTGCCAGCTACATCAAGTATTTTTTCCTTAGACTTATACAAACCATTGCAAAACAATTTCATAATATTTTCTTACAAACTTACAATGACCTGAAATTAGACAAGAACATGTTGATGATGCACAGTGCGATAGCAACTCTAGAGACAGTAATCCGCTAGTTACAGGAATAAAACAAGAAGGAAAACTATAGGCCATGAGATTAGAGAAATCAACTGTAAGTCCAGGAGAACAACATTCAGGGAACAGGGAAAAATAAAAAAAAACTGATACATTACATTAAATTAAACCAGTAATAATCAATCGCAAAGCTCATATTGTAGATGTAGACTAGAAAGCTCCCACAAGCTACCAGATAGCAACATATAAAATGCAGAAGCTTTGACATTCACCTTTCACCCTTAAAAAGAACTTGAATATGTGTATCAATGTAACATAATCATCATTAGAGAACTCTGAAGAGTACAAATGCTGAACTTACTGTAACAAAGACCATGTCAGAACCATAAAGTGCCTCTTCTATTGATTCTTTGCTTTCTTTGGCAGCATTCATACCAATATCTGGGTTACCTCCAGCTCCAAGACCTCTAGTCAGCTCTTGACCAATTTGCAAACGATTCTCAGGAAATACAGGAGACATTTTCATAGCCTGCACATCTGTATTGATGATCCAAAACTCCACACCCTTCATTGAACTCTCTATCATGCGGTTGACTGCATTTGACCCACCGCCTCCAACACCAATAACTTTGATCTTAGCTTCATTATAATTACTTGGACTAGATTCATCTCTGAAGCTGTCAGTAACAGTTCCACTTGAAGTATCCTTTCTTGGGATGGTTACTGTGTTGTTCCCCTCACCTCTAAGCATTGATATTTCAGGGTGCAGGTCCAGAAAAGGGTCTTTGTTGTGATATGGGCTGACACTATGAGACTTCGCCAAACATTTAAAATAGTTAAAATGTGACTTTTGACTGGCATCTAGATACCTATGCTTATCATCGGACATTTTTAGAGAACCCACTTTCCCCAGGTGATTCTCTACTGATACTCTCCCTCCAAGAACAGTTAACATCCCAATTCTACTATCAGAAGGCGTTGAATACGGGGACACACAAGCTGCCATCTTGAATTGGGTTGATGAAATAACAGCAGTTTTAAATACCAAATTAGCTTAATTCCTAATTGTATCAAGAAATTCAATTCCAAGACCTGTTGAGAAAAACCCGACAATCCATCAATATTTAGCATAAAGATACCATAACTATACACACATTCACATAAAGGTAATATCCTACCCTATGAAAACAAAATTTAAGTACAATTCAGGAATCGCAATGAAAGACTAGTCATAGAAACTGACAATGCTAAACAAATTCAGTGATAGAGCTCAAAATAAAGAAAAATCAAGAATATTAAAGCCAACCCAACAAAAATTAGTCAATTACCACAAAATGCTGAGAGTGAAAAACAACTAAAATCCATTAAAATTGAAAGAAACCAGTAACAGAGAACAAAGAAAAAATCAGCAGCAAAGCAACTGTTAGATCACGAAAAGCGCTTCAAATAGAGCTAAGAAAGACAATGGCATCTGGTATAAGCAAAGGAAGCACGGAGAGAAAGAGATAGAGAGAGAGAGAGACCTGAAATAGTTGCGGAGTAACCAAGAGAGCAAAATTGCCTTGGAGCATTTGAGAGTCGAAATGGGTAGGCTTGGCTTTTGTTTATTTGTTTGCTTTCGGGATAGAGATAAAAAGGGTGTTGGAGTTGGGCATGATGTTTAGTTTAATTTACATTTTTTAAAATTTTGATTCTTATTATTTTAATATTAGAAAATAATTAAATTTTAAAATACTAAAGAAAGAAGTGTAATATATTGTTTAAAATATAAAAAATTGCGTTAATCTAGTATATCTGTTTGAACATAGGAAAAAAACGAACATGAAACTTTGAGAGGGTTAAATACAATACTAACGAAAAAAAAAAAAAAAAAGTTATCCAGAGAATATAAATAAATTTTTTATTTTTAAGGTGTTATATTTATATTAAGGGAGCATTTAGATATAAAATTTATTTTAAAAATAAAATTTTAAAAATGATGTTTCATAAAAAATTGATATATCTAATTTAATTTTTTTTATTTTTAAATTTTAAAACTGCGTTTTGAATTAATCTGTCATATGTTTAAAAAAATCGTTTAGCGTTTTTTGAATTTTAGAACTGTATTTCATATCCATTTTAAATAGATTCAAACAAATTTAAGATGATAATAGGTATCTTCAAGTTAGATGCTAAGCAAGTTGTAAATGTTGTTCAAGGAAATTAGATTTTTCTGAACTAGGAGGCTTTAACTTTTCATGTAAACAATTTCTTCACAGACATGTAGGCTGGCATGTTTAATTTTGTGGGAGAAATAGGAATAAAGCTACTAATGTTAAGTCATAGATGCAGAAATTTTGTCATGTGGAGGAAAGATTTTAATAATTAAAAAATAATTTTGAAATTAAAAAAAAAAATTAAATAGACATAGAATAAAATTAAAATTATGTAATATAAATTTGCACTACAATTACATAAAAGTCATTACACTTTATAAGCATATTCTACGATATTTTAATTATTGAAATTATTTTATAATAGCTTCATTATCGATAGTTTCAAATATATCTTTTTTGATAAAATCAATGAGCAAATAATCCATTGAATAAATCAAATATTTTTCTTGTTCAACCATCTTCTGAGCCAACTCACTAATAACTTTCAAATCCTTAAAAGCAGGATTAGCCCTTACATCATAAATGTAGTTCTCAAGTTGATCTTTTTAAGTATAACAAGATCCTTAGCATTAAACTCTGAAGGGTAAAAATACGCAGTTCTTTTGAGCTTTGACTGCATATTTTTACACAACTGCTATGCTCATGTGATGTGTATATGTATAAAATATATTAAGTATTTCACAAAAATCATGTGGAGTCAATTGATCCCATTTGCCCAACAGTGTATTCATCCCTGCTCATTCTCTAATTAGGTTGGCTGGTTCCTTTCCTAGTCCGATTGTTCCTCCTACCTCTGTTATTGATGTTCTTAAAGCAGATTTGCAGTGAATGAAAGTTTACCTTTATTAAAAAAATATTTATAAGTAAAAAATAAAATATTTTAAAATTTTGAGAAACTATTTATATACTTTTAATAAATATATAAAAAATAATAAAAAATATAAATTTTTAAAAATTAGGAAATCATACACCACTGCACATCAATACATAAATTAAATCGAACATATTTAATATAGATAAGTAAAAGTTAAAATATATATTGAAAACAAAAACTTTTTTTTTTTAATAACTAATCCTTTTTTCTTTTCTTTTTTTGTTTGATAACAAAATGAAAAGAAATTAAAAAAAAAAAAAACAAAAATATTATGGAGAGAAATCAAGCAATTTTACCTTTTAGGAGGAAAGTAGAGCAACAAAAGTAGAGGATATACGTGGTGTGAGGCTATAACACAACACATTATGAAAGAAAAATGATTAATTCTCTAACCTGTTTATATTTTTTCAAATTACACTAAATCATATTTTTAAAATTATATTAAAATATTACTGTATTTTATTTTTATTAGACAATAAGATTTTTTCTTTAATTTTTTTTCTTTTTCATTAATTAAAATTTAAAAAGTCAACTTTTAATAAAATTAATTATTCTGGTATTTCTTCATTTTTTCAATTATATTAAATTATCCCTGTATTTTTAAACTTATACTAAAATATTTCTGCATTTTTTCTTATAATCAAAATTATATCTAGTTCAATTTTTTCCCTTCTGTCCAATTTGATTCTAATTTATTGAGTCTTTTTTATTATAGACATAAAAACATTTGTATTATAACTCATAAATTTCAAAGACAAGTGATTTTTCTTACAAGAGTAGAGCTTACAAAATTTAATCAAGAAAAAATTTATGAAATTTATAATGTAGATCTGAAATTTTGTTTGAGAATTAGATTCAAATTGGATAAATTTAAAACTAATATATTCAAAACAAAAATTGAATATGACTTAAAAATTTCTTTTAACATATGAGAAATTGACTGACGGTGATATTACTATATGTAATTTGGATCAAATAAAAAAAATACAATGATATTTTAGTATAATTTTAAAAATATATAGACAATTTAATATAATTTAAAAAAATAAAAAGATGTCAAGATAATTAACCTTATTAAAAGTTGACTTTTTGAGTTTTGATTAACGGGAAAAATGAGAAAAATTGGATGAAACGATTATATTAGCTAACAAAAACAAAATACAGAAAAATTTTAATATAATTTAAAAAAATACACAAACATCAAATTAATTAACCCAAAGAAAACAATAACCTTTTTCTTTCAGATATTGTTTGTGTTTGTCTGGTCAAATCCAAATGATTTTTGTTTAGTATAAAAAATACATAAATAGATTCATTACATTAAATTTTATCAAAATATAATTTTTAAAAATTTTTAAATAACTAAAATTAAATATATAAAAAATTATTATGTAAAAATACACAACAGTTCCTCCTCAACCCGTCAAAAACCGTTAGTCAGTTAGGGTTTAAGCTATTTTCTTGCCCCTTCTTCCTCAAAGCCTTTAATTTTCACCCATTTTAGTGGAGGCCCAAACTGCAAGGCTATTATGACATGTCTCTCCATACTATTCTTTAGCCCAAGCTATTGCTTCCAAAAAGTTGCCCCTTGTGTTTTTCCTTTTTCCTTCAAAAAGAAAAAGAATGAAAAAAATAAAAAAGTCCAAATACAAACGACTTGTCGTTTTAAGTGGTAAGACATAGTTAAGATGTGTGAATTAAACTTCTTGAGGAGTCAAATTATTTTCAAACAAATCAAATCAAATGTATTTTAATTGTTCATAGACCATATTTCATTCATGTTACTATTTTATGATTTATGATCAATTAGTAATGTTAATAGTTATTAAACAATTTAGAATTAATGAGATAACTTTAATTTTAGAATTAATGAGATAATTTTAATTTTAATTTTAGTACGTATATTAGCTTTTAGCATTTATTAATTTAGTTTATTAATAATTATCATTTATAAGTCTCAATTAAATTAAAATTTATTTAAAATAATAAGTTAAAAATTTTAATTTAAAATAATTCATGATATTCATAAAAAAAACAATTAATATTTTCATAAATATTTATATAAATAAATTCTAATTTTTTTTATTAAGACAAAAATTCGCTATCATCTTAGATTTTTATTTAATAATTAAATTTAATTAAATAATAATTATTATTATTATTTATGTTAAAATATTTTTTTAAAAACATAAATAAAAAATATAATTTAAATAAAATCTGCAGTGCATGGAATTTATTCCCGTGTTGGTCTATTTGCTTATAATATAGATAGGTGGAAGTTAAACTCATTGATAGATTAAATCAATCGAATTAAATTAAAATTAATAGTTTTATAATTTATTTAGTTTAATTTATAATTTAAGTACTTTTTTTATTTTAAATTGAAGTTATATATATATATATATATATATATA